>VXAD01007018.1:130758-197094 GCA_013399195.1 Dicrurus megarhynchus
ACCTGGGGGCTGCGGGGGCCCCGCTCGCACCCCAGCCCGGCCGCACAGCCGGAGGGGTTTTAATGGGCTTGAGGGTCGTGCAGCAGCCGGGGAGGACGGGGAGGCTTCGTGATTGCCCGCCTTAGGCTGCAGCGCCTGAGCTGCCTTCGCCCTGCGCCCCGTGCAGGGAGATCGCAGCTCTCGGCTCCTCCCGCGGGCAGGGGAGCCCCGCTTGTGGCACCGTCGAGTGCTGGCTCCGGGCTGGAGCACGGCAGAGCCCCCAGCAGCCCGGGCTGCCTGTCCTTCAGGTCTGCACTCTCACCTCCAGCTTAGACACCCGTGCTGGGGCTGAGCAGGGTTTTGTGTGGAGTTTCTCAAGCCTCTGCGAGTTTGCTCTTTAGAATTACTTGGCTGGCTCTTATCCTTGGGTCTTGAACATCCTAAGGCTGTTAGAGTCCCACTGTCTCATCAAGACCCCTGGATTTTGCTGCATGTCAGCTCAGCTGCAGTTGAAGCATCTTAACCTCCAGGTCCTGGATACAGGGGTCTTAGAGGATGGAAAAAGCTCTGTACTTGCCAGCCTCTCCATTTGCTGAGCTCTCTCTGCTCCTGGGGTACATCCCCCCAGGCACCAGGAAACAACTCTTTAGGGTGATTGTCCGTGGGCCTGCTAGAGGAGATGGGATAACGTGAACGTTGTGTTTGAAATGTCATACTGTTTCCTCCAAGCGTTTTTTCAGCTGGGAATCTCACTGAAGCTTGGCGCTCCGTAGGCCTGCAGGCCCGGGATGCGGCTGGGTGGGTTCTCATGGTCGGACAGAAGGTTATCTGGGAACTGCTCACTGCGTGTGGCCTGGGGCACTGGTGCAGGATAGTGCTGCACTGCTGTGGGTCAGTCAGGAGCTGATGCAGACCGGGAGATGTGTTTGGAGGGAGCCAAGGTGGAGGAGAGGGGTGCAGATCCCAGACTGTGGCCCTTTGCGGTTCTGAACGCAGAGATCTTGCCACGCTTTGTGCGTTGTCACCTGGGACTCGGAGGGACTTGTGTGCTCTTCCGTAAACTGGAGCAGACCTGCGGTGACAGACTGGCCGCTGTGACACTGAGAGTCTGCTGGTGGCTTTTGTCTGGCCGTTTTTGAGATCCTGAGCATAACGTGTCCGAGGCATGATTCAAATTACCCTGATTTTATGTATGTGGGGATATTAACTCGTTTCAAGTTGCATCAGCTTCTGTTTGTGTCCAAGGCTTTAACAGTTGAAGGCAGAAGGCAAGACCCAACATTGCTCCCTTCTCCGGGAGGGGTTGAAATGGCTGGAGAGGCCTTTGAAGGTTTGATGTGACTGGCTGGGTTTGCTAAACCCGATTGCTTTGGCAGGAGGGAGAGCAGCCTCCTCCAGCCTGATGACTTGGTGCATAAGGGAACTGGAGGCGTGGGCCAGGCACGGTGTCTCCTGAATCGGAATAAATCTTGGAAAACAACCCAGAAGTGCTAAAGTTGCACGTAAAAAAGGTCAGGCGTTGTGCCCAGCCTCAGAGCTGTCTCATGGTGGCGGAAGGGCTGGGTGACCCCGTGGATGCCCTCGGTAGATGCACTGATTACCCGCCACTCTCCTGGCTTGCTCCCCCCTTATCTTTGCTCTGGGCTCCCTCTATCTTTACTCAGAATTCTGCTGGCTTTGCAGAGGGAAGTGGCCACGGGCCTGGTCTTCCCTCAGCCAGCTGAGTGCAGTTGGCTTTAACTCGTGGAAAACACGCTGCTCTCCTCTGTCCTGGAGGTTTTGTCGAGCTTTCCAAGTTTGCACTGCTGGCATGTGTGATCTAGAGAGAGACTCAGCCTGTGCTGTGTGTCCATGGTCATGCTGATCCCTGCTGGCAGGAACATCATCTGCTCCCAGGTGGAGAAATGCTTTTTTCCTCCCATCTTCCCACTTCATCTGAATCCAGGCCTGGTTGTTTCTGGCTTTGTTCTGACCCTTCCTGTGAGCAGAGGGGTCTGGGAAGGACCAGATCCTGTGGCATTTCTCCAAGTGAGGGTTTTTATGAAGCAGAGGGAAGCTGGAGTGAGTGGCTGTGGCGGCCTGTGGTCAGAGGAGGTGGATTTGGAAAGCATGTGTCAGCCCGGTGTCCTGCCACCATGGCTCTCTCCCAGTGCCCAGAGCTGGGGGGAACCTTGTGAGCCCCCGATTTGCTGGAACCTGGGGCTTTGAGCAAGGTCACACTCAGTGCAGCCTTCGGTGGGAAAGCTGCTTGCGCGGGTGGGACAGGTGAGTCAGTGGCTTCCTCCTCATTTTCCATCATAATCCCACTCTCTGGAGCGAAGCGAGCTCCCTCCCTGCTCCCTGGAAGCCTCTGGATCTGCCTGTGTTTGCCTCAACCTTGCTGGTTGCTGTTGGAGCCTTCCTGAGAGACTCCCTCCTCTCCAGGCCAGTCACCGAGCTGGGCAGGGAGGAGCAGGCTGCTCCGGATTTCTCTCACATTTGCTGTTTGGAGTGTTGACGCTTGCCTTGCATTTAGCAATGGCAGGAGGAAGCCAAGAGAGGCAGAAGAGCTACTGCCTGCTCATGAGAAACATTTAACTCTTGCCCTCACAGCTCCCTACCCCATGTGCTGGCAGCTCCCAGCTTGGCTGATAGGAAATGCCAGTGGTGTTCCCAAAACTCGTTGGTGTTCAGTTGCTTAAAAGATGAGGAGGGTTTTTGTGTGCCATTTCCTCTTCTCTGGAAGAAGAAAAAATGCTGGTACCCTGGTGCCTGGGCAGAAGGGAGAAGGGGGAGCCCTGGCAAGGAAATAGGATCCAGAGAAATGTGTCACCAGCAGAAAGAGCAATTGTTTTCCTGCATTTCCATGGCAGAGCCTTGTCCTGTTCAGGCAGCCCGTGTTTGACAGCCAAGATAATACATTTATATTGATGTAATTAGCGGGACGTGGAGTTTGCTGAATGGCTCGGGGGCAGCCTGCTTTTCAGGCTAACTCCAGCAAATAGATCAGGAAGGATTGGAAAACTGCCGTGGGTTGCTGGAATTGGCCCGTTGGGTTTCTGGAGGTTGAATACATAACTGCTGATATTTCCTATTGTGCTGTACCCTGCCTATTTGAAAAGAAAATAACTCAAGGGAACATGGGGCTATTTTTGCCAGCTTGAGATGATCAAGTTTGATTTCTAAAAACTGAAGCCGAGTCTTTAGGCTTGCACATTAAAACCAGCGTTGGAACCATATCTCTGTTCCTCCACAAATGCGTGCCTCCACACTTTTCCAACAGTGTAAACTCTAATGAGTGTTCATAAAAAAAGAAAGAGCTTTTCTGCTTTTTTCTGCAGTGCAGCCCCTTTTGTAGGGAATACTGTGGGCCCGAGCAGGCTCAGCATCAGGGACGGTGGCAGTGACACTGTGTCAGGGCACTGAGCTGGTGTCCTGCCCCAGCCCTTGCTTGATAACCTCAGGGTTATCGATGCATTCTCAATTTGGTGAAATAGAGACCAAGACCTTAGAAAAAGCTGTTGTCCTCTCCAGTGATGCTGCCCAGCTGCATTTCTAATATGATGCTTCCTGTGACACCAAAGTTTCCCCTTCAGCATCTTGTTCCCAGTCCCAGCCCAGGTGATTTCAGTTTACTGAGGGTATCATAGGCAGCTTCCCAGCTTGTGTCCTTCTGCTCCTGTGACAAAAAGGATTGCAGAGAAAGTTACTCACGGACAACTCTGCTGGGCAGCAAATCCCCTCTGTGTGTGCTGGTCCGTGGAAGTGGAAGCACAGCACCGGGGTCCGTGTGTGCTGAGCTCTGTGCTCCCCCGGGCAGCTCTACAACCCACAGAGGCTGTAGCACTGATGTGGTCAAGGTCCTGCTCTCCAGCTTGCTCTTGTCAGTCTCCTTCCTGCGGACTCTGGCCGGCAGGCAGAGCTCGGGAAGTCCTTGGAATTCCAGCCCAGCAGATTTGTGCTGAGCTGCTGGATGCTGAGTGCTTTCCCTTCCCATGCCATGTATGTGAACACATCTCCTGCAAGGAAAATGATGTGATGTGGCACTTGGGGGGTGCTCTGTCTGCTGCTGTTGGTCTCACTCCCTCTTTAGCTCTCCTGAATCTCCCGCATTTCCAGTGCGGGAGCAGCTCAGTGAGTGCCTTGGAGGTGCTGTGGGCCTGGAATTCCCTGTGTAGCTGCACAGATCCTTGGGCTAAAAGGATCAGGGCGGTCCTTTTGAACCTGAAGGGTTCCTGGATCAGTCCCTTATCTACTCATTACTGGTCCCCGAGTGGTGTCCCTTGCCCATTCCGTACACCCTCCCTTTGCTGCTCTGGTTCCATTAGCAACACCTGTCCAGGTGTTCACCACAGGGCATCTTTTCCCTGCTGCCTGGAATTGTCAGTGGTGGGGAGTGCTGGAAGAGAAAAGCTCTTTGTGAGTTCACCATCACCTACCCCAGGGGTACCACGCTGCAGCCGATGGTGTGGCTGTGGGGATGGTGAGCAAGATGAAGGGGCAGAATGGGGTCTCTTGCTCTGCCATGCTCCTAAAGAGGCTCAGTGATCATATGGTGCCAGTTGAATCCTTATTTTTGTGCTCCCTCCCCAGCCTAAAATAGAGGAAGTAAGAGTGTGCTGGAGAGCCAGACACTTATGGCCAAGGGTTCTTGTTGCCTCCATCTGCTAAAAGCCCATCCCAAAGGAGACAGCAGTTTCCCAAAGCAGGAATTTCATTAAAACAGGTTGTTTTGAGAGCAGAGAATATGAAGGAGGAAGGGGAAATATCTCGGAGGAGGGAGGTTTGCCGAGGCAACTACTCAAACGTCATGGTTTCTGGGGGTGGGATGGGCACGTTTGGCATAATCAGAGGAATTTGTACTTCAGAATCTCCAGGAGATGTAACTGCTAATGATGTCCTGGCTATGCAGAGTAATTAACATCTGCTTCTGTATTTGAACATTCAGGCAGCGTGCCCCGCCAGACATTGCTGCGTTCCCATCCGGCCCCTCGGGACATCCTGGCCTGTTGCTAATTGTCAAGAGCTGTCCAGAGTCCTTCTCCACACGATCCTGCTGTGCTCCATCCTGCTGTGCTCCCGAGGTGTGGCATTCCCTGCTTCGATGACAGCTCGCACCAGGATGCTGAGCAGCGGCCGCCAGCAGGGAGTGAGGCCAGTGGTGGGCACAGAACTATAAAGGCACGGCCAGAGGTTCTGAGAGCACGAGTGAAGAGTCTGAGCTGACCCAAAAACTGTCTCCAGGGGGGACCAAGCTCCAGCTGGATGTCATAGGAAGCACAGAGCCCTCTGCGAGCTGGAGTTCAAGGGGATGCTGATTGAGCGACCAAAAATGTGAGGTTGGTTATCTCTGCTGGTGCCATGCTGATGGGCCTGGAGTCTCAGCAGTCATTTATTCTTATGTGCCTTTTTTCACTCTCTGTCCAGCAGCTTGGGACAGCAGCCTCTCCTTCCTGGCTTGGTGTGCTCCCAGTGCTCGGTGCAGGGGCCTCCTAGCATGCTCCTCCAGCCAGGCCACTCAGCAGGTGCCAGCAGCAGCCGCTCGGGTCCAGGGACACCAGGCTGACTCTACACCAACTGGCACTGGACCTGCCAAGCAGGAATTGTGTTGGGTGAGAGGCTTTTCTGACTTAGCTGGCTCTGGGCTGGGCTGGGAGGGGCTGGAAGGAAGGAGACCTTCTCTCCTCTGGTTTGTGAGCACAGTTACCTCGCTTCGTGTCTCTCATGCCTCTCGTTCTTGTCTTTCTTCCTTGTTTCAGTTCCTTCCTTGAGTGTTTCCATGCTGTCTGTGTGAAGGCTACATGCTCAAATGCGTGGGGATACTGATGTCCTCTGCTTTTCTCATGGTGAAGATGAAACTGTGAGAGAGGAAGAGAAATTGTGGGGTCTTCCAGCACCTCGCAGTCTTAAGCAGTGGAAACTGCATGACTGTCCCAGGGTGTGTTTGAGGCAGTGCAAGGGCAGGGCAATAAAGAAACTCTGCGTAGCTTTGCCTGCAGTAACCACAGAGCTGTGGCAGTTCCCAGCCTACTGGGACAGAGAGGTGACTGTGTTGTGCCTCGTGGCTGGGCTGCTTTCAGCCTGGGCATTGAGAGCCTGGGCTGTGGAGGCAGGACGAGGTGGTGGGAAGCCAATCTGAGCTTGGACCTTCAGGATACGCTTGCAGTGTGTGATGGTGTTGTCCTTGGATTCAAATGGTCCAGGTTGATGTGGCCTCATCCAGGTTGGGGCTTTGGATTAATCAGATGGACACTAGTGCTCGCTGTGTGTTGGCCCATCTGGTCTGCCTGGGTGTTTATGGACTAGCTGGAGTCTCTGTGTGATGCTGATGTCCAGCCACAGCAGGAGGTCTGCAGCAACCTCTCATAGCTTTGGTCAGTGAGGCCGGGCCATGAGCACTGTGGTGTTTGAGTGGTGACTGTCACCAGGCAGCTGTTGGTCAGATCTGCACCATGGCTTGTTCTCGGGGGTGAGGGGGATGAGCTGGCGTTCCTACTCTTGGATCTGTTTTGATGCAGCCTTGGAATGTCTTTCAAAAGCTACTGCCCTTGTTCCTGTTGCCTGACCTTGCCATGTCTTAGCGAGCAGAGCCTGCTGGAGGGGAGGCTGGGGGTCTGCAGCACCATACAAGGCTCAGGCAGCTGGATGTGTCTTGGAAGGCATTTGGGATTGACTCCAGTAACATGATCTCCTCTCCATCTGCCCTTTTGGTTCAGGATGCAGCCAGCAGCCCTTGGTTAAAGCCCAGCTTCCTCCCTGTGCTGGAGGTACCACAGGTGGCCTGGCTGGCTTTGCTCTACCATCACTCAAACCATCTGCATTGTGTTTCAGCCCTCTCAGAGTACAGCCTTTTCCTCATATGACCATTGTGTTTGTTCAAATGACTGTTCCCAGAAAATATTGGTTAAGATGTGTGTAATTGAACACATCCTACAATTCCAGCTGTACTGGTGTAGCTGAAGAGGAGCCAGTTGTGATGGAGACAGTGAGCCAGTAAAACCACTCTGGTGAGGAGAGGGGAGGGTTGTGGTGGTGTCAGGCCCTGTTTTGTTTGTTTGTTTCACTTCATTGTACCAGGTGTTACTCCACACCTATAATTTCAATACAGTATAATCTCCGAACAGAAGCAATGGCATGGCTGCCACATCAGTGTGCAGAAGGATTAATGTGTTTTTCAGGTGTCATCTGGAGGTGGAGAGGGGTAAGCAGTAATGTGGTGCTTTTGCATTAAATGGTTGTGCTGAGCTGTGCTTCCCTGTTGCTCAGAGAAGCTGTGGCTGCCCCTGGATCCCTGGAAGTGTTCAAGGCCAGGTTGGATGGGACTTGGAGCAACCTGGGCTAGTGGAAGGTGGCAGGGGGTGGAAGGAGATGGGCTTTAAGGTTCCCTCCAACCCAAACCACTGTGTGATTCTATGATTCTAGAAGAGGAGCTTCCTCTCTCCCCTGCCCTGAGTCTGTTCCACTTCCCTGTTCTCCCCTGGTTCCCTGTGCTCCTGGGGAAGGCAGGAGCCTCTTGTGCAGCTCTCAGCAATTCTTGTGCTTTTATCCCTTGGTTGTTTGTGATGGAAATGCTAAATGGCACCGTGGTCTGTCAGGCTTCTCCCACCTCTGCGCTTGCCTGAGGCACAGCCAGAGATGTGTTGGCTTAAATCTAGGCCAGTTGGTTGGAAATTGGGACTTGGTGCTTGATGAAAGCCAGGGAAGGCCAAATTGCATTAAAATGGCAGAAGGAGACACCCAGGTGCTGTGCTGCTGCCTGTGTGGCTTGGGCAGGGCACTGCAGTGAGGACTGGAGCTATCTCTAGGAAGGGATGTGACTGGATGTGGCTTGGGCAAATTATATATTTACTGTCTGTCTAATCTGTGTCAGCATTAAAGCTGTGGCTGGAGTCTCTGGGGACAGTGTGCTCAGGGGACATCTCCACCTCCTACCCCTCAGACTTTGCTTTCCAAGTTTGTGCCCTGAGTTTTCACTGGCTATGAGACTGTTTCTTGCTGCAATTCTCTTCCCCTCATTTCTGCAGTGGCCAGCTCTTCATCTGCTTATCTGTCAGCTTAGCATGATCTGAAGATACAATCCCTGCTGTCCTTTTGGGAATGACCTCGTGTTTGTGCTATGTCTGGGCCTCTATGAATTTGGGTTGCTGAGTGCTTGGGGGGAAGGAACTTCATGGGTCATCAAGTCCAGTACTGTGCTGCTGAAGACGGGCAGTCATCTCGTGCAGGTCATGAACTTGTCCAGGAACTAATTGTTGGAACTCACGCTGTGCTTTTTTCCCCAGTGCTTCTGGAACAGCTGGTCCAGAGATCTGCTCTTGGAAAGGTTAGAAACCCTCCTCACACTTCCAGTGTCCACTTTTCCTGGGTTGGTTTGTTGTGCCTGTGTCATTGCAGAGTGTCAGCTTGCAGATGAGATGATGACTTGCACATTTTTTTCCTTCCCTGGTTCTCTGTAACCTTTATGTCCTGCAGCACTTGTGGGCCCTGGATGGAGATTTGTCCTGAGAAATGTGCTGAAGGCTGTTTTGTTTTCCCATTTGGGCAGGTTGGGTTGGCTGGGCCCATTTGTTTCCTTGTTGTGCTTTTGGGTGTTTCATGTGCAGGTGGAGCTGTGAGCTGCACAGTTTGTAAATGTTAGCGAGTACAGAAGAGCACTTCTTGTGCTGCTGTCATTTCTGTCTTCTTTTTCAATGTTTGTCCTTGCTACTTGTGCCATCTTGCCCCTTCAGGAGGGAGAGATGTCAGAAACATTTGAATCAAGGTGAATCTGATAAAGCAGTGTATTGAAGAACCAGTGCCTGGCTCTTACTCGTGGCTCTTATTCATGTTTATCTCTAGCTGTGAATGTGCAATAACAACAGTTCTGTTCAGCACAGGCTGGCACAGCCTCAGACAGGAAGATCTGCTGTTTACCAAGCAACACTCTGTTATAAGTGAGAAAGAGGGGAAAAAAGTGGTTTATTGCTGCTGGGTAGCTCAGAGTGTAGTTAAACCTTTCTGAAAAAAGAGGAAACTAAGAGCACATGTGTTACTCAAGATGCATTTTTCCTGGCAAGAGTCCCATGTGTGTGCTCTTCCTGCAAAGCATCCCTGCGTATGCTCCTTCCCATTAAATCCATAGCATATTGGGAGCAGGCAGGCAAGAGCTTCCTGTTTTTATAATGCAACTGGTCTCAGCAGGCATTCTGGCGAGGTGATTTTTCAGCCTGACATCTTTTGTAGCTGGGGCAGCCTGTGAGCTGAGTAGGATGACAGAACTCTGCTGCAAGGATTATGAACGCGGGGAGGAAAAGATCTGGAAATGAGATCTGCTGCTAAAGCTTCCCAAGATTGGATGCTGTGGCTTGTGTTGTTTTGTTGCTTCCCCTGTGAGTCCCTCTGTGGCATTTCCTCGCTGCTGGTGCTCAGAGGGCCCTGCCAGCCCACCCACGCCGTGGTGACGCTCCGGAGTCACCCACAATTGGCCGGGAATTGCGGGACACACGCGGCTCGTTGCCCTTCGCTGGAGCAGTGTTAATTGACATAATAGAGCACTGGGCTTGTAGGGATTTCGTTGTGTGGGTTTTCTTAAACGTGTGTGCACTCAGACCCTTCTGCAGCAGTGCCCTTGTTGCCATTTTCATGCTTGTTCAGAAACTGCTTTGTAGTTGTCAGTGGAGATGAGGTTTGAAGTTAACCCTTATTTTGAAAAAACCTTCCTGCCTGTCCTCTTTTTCTCCCACCAGCTTGTGATTAAGATGTTGATTGCCCTTTCAGATCTGTGTAATCCCCTCTCTCAAAGTGACCGGGATAGATTTCCAGTAGCTCCCTGGATTATCAGTCACTGGTTTACAGTGCAAGGGAGAAGAGGAAACTTAGTTCAAGCTTTGATGGTAGTTGCTCTGTGGCTAAGCTGGCTCTGCAATACATCTACTTTTCCTATCAATCTTTCACTTCAGGCTTTGGACACCTCTTCCTCTGCCTGCATACTTACGAAGAGTCAGTGGTGGGAATTAAATGCAGCTTAGCCCAACTCAGCTGCTGTGTATGAGTTTCTTCTGGGCTAAAGTTGGGCCAGAACCAGTTTCAAGGCAGCTGAAAGAAGGTAAAGACCCTCAAGCTTGCCTTTGCATGTTGGTGTCTGTGGCCAGAGACATGTGCTGCTGTTCTGGACTTTGTAGCATGAAGACAGAGCAGGAGCGTGAGATCCTGTTCTGTGCTGGTCTAGGACTCCAGGTTCAATTATCTTGTTACCTCATTAATAGCCCATCTGGAAATCTGCTTCCAGACAGTTCACTTCAGCTAATGATATCTGTGCAAATGGTGTACCAGTCTTATTTCTCACCAAGATCTGGAAAACAGTTCACTTAAAGTTTCCCGTCCCCTCAATTTCCTCCAAGGCCAGAATATCTGACTCTCTTCCCTCAGCCCTCTGCCCCAGAACAAACATTTGGGTGGGTGGGTTTCACCCTTCTCTCCCTTTCCTGTGTCCTCCTATCTGCAGTGCTTGCACACTGCCTGTCACACCTGAAGACTCCTTGGCCCTGGCAGGTAAGGCAGAGCTTTCTGAGTCACAGAACCACGGGGAGCTCTGTGGTGGAGCACGAGGCCTGAAAAAGCCTTCCCCGTCCCAGCTGAATGTGCCACCCACTGTCCCATCCCTCCTGTTATACCTCTGCCTCAGTCTGTCCTTGGAGGTGCCTTCCCACCCCTCCCTGCCAGAAGCTTTGCAAGGAATTGGAACTTGCTGACACCTTCATTTCCTGCCAAGACCGCAGCATTTGGGCCGGCTTGGCAGGTGAGGGCAGGGAGAAAGAGCAGCAAAACTTTGTCTTGTCCCCAGCTGTGTGCACGACACCTGCTCAGCACAGAGTGTTCCAGCTCGCTTGCTCTTGCTGCACTTGAGCCGTGGAGCTCTCGTCGTGTCGGCGTTTGCAGCTTGGATTTCAGTGCTGTGTCTACCCGATGTGGGTGTCTTGTTGCTTGTCTGCTCTTCCCCTGCTGCCTTGTGGAAAAAGAGAAGATTTTTCCCTTCCTCTCTTGGGGTTACTTCTTTTCCCAGGGTCATCTCAGCCTGGTGAATTCCAGCCATGCTCTTCTTGGTGCTGGTGCCTGGTTTTGCACATCGTCAGGTGCTGCCACCCTGCCTGGAGCTGGGGCTGGCTGGATCACACAAATGCTTGAGCTCCTTTCCCTTCCTTGGCTGGCGTGACACCGTCAAACACTCCACTCTGCGTCCTTAGCTATCCCATGCCTAACCTGCTCTGTGACTTTATAACCTTCTTAGGCTGCCACGTCTCGTGCTGTGCACCTTCCCAGCCCTGCACACCATTCCCTGCTTACCCTGGCCCCTGTGAGCATGTGCCTCCTTCAAGGGAGATCTGCTGTGCATGGAGACAGGATTGGTGGGGGGCCAAGGGTTGGCCATTCCTTCAAGATGTCTGCAGTGGTCTCCTCCATCTCAATGCCCCAGCTCCTCCAGCTGCCTCTGAGCTCCTTAGAGTTTAAGGGTGAGTCACATGCCACAGTCCCCAGAGAGGAGGCTGCTCCTCCAGGGCCGTGTGTGGGCACTGGACGATGAGAGCTCTTCAGGAGTCCTGGTTTCTCCCTGCCAGCAGCAGGTTACATGGGACTGAAGGCAGAGAGCTCCTCCTTTGCTGGTGAGGGTGGTACCAGGTGCCAGCACATCTGGCTCCCCAGGGAATGGTCGTGGCCTCAAGGCTGCTGGAGCTCCAGGAGCATTTGGGCAACACTCTCAGGCATTGGGTGGGATTTTTGAGGAGTCCTGTGCAGGGCCAGGAGTTGGACTCATGATCCTTATGGGTCCCTTCCAAGTCAGGACATTCTGTGGACATTAAGTCAGCCCCCAGGCAGAGGGAGCTCCCACAGCAGAGGGAGGAGAAGGGCTGGTACTTCAGCTTCAATCTTAGAAGAAAGTCTCCTGCAGCTTCCTCTGGGCATAGCTGTGAGGGATGTATTTCCCTCAGGTACATGGTGTGCCTTCTCCTGGGCCAGCTGCTGGCCTGCACCTCAGACCAGAGCTGTCTGGAGTTCAGTATGTCTGATGGCATTTTCATTCCTGGATCTTCCCTGGAGCAAGGGAGTAGCTCAGAATTGACTTGATGTATAGGTTGGGGGACTGGAGAATTAATGAAGTGGCAAAGTCTTGTCCCTGAGCTTACAAGGCTGAGAACCAAGAGAGGCTGGGAAATTCAAGCAGGAGCAAAGCTGGCTCGTGCCACATGGATCAACAAATTACTAGGAAAAGGAGTGTGGGGGTATCCCATCACAAGGAGGGGCTGCTGCACATGGGACCAGCTGGGGTGAGTCTGCCTCACTGGTTTCCTCAGTGGCTGCAGCAGCTCCAGGGACCTCTGTCTCTTCTTCCTGCTGCGTGCCAAGGGAAGAGCTTGGGGCTGATGCTAGGAAAAGTTGATCCTGCAACTTCCTAGATGCATTGAAACATGTGGGCTAGTTCCCTTTTTTTTTTTTTCCCTTTTTTTGTTCTCTTCAGAGCCAAAACCTACTTTGAAACTGAAGGGAAGGAAAGGGGGTTGGGTAGATCCCCACCCTTCCTGCCTGCTCTGCTGTGACACGAGAGCTGGGGCCTGAAGGGTCAGCACTGCTCGCTGGTGTGGAGGAATAAGGTTATCTGGAAGCATCCAGGAAGCTGCTTTGCTGTCCTGGCAGCAGGAGGAGCTCCATGGGACAGCTTTTCTGTCCTGCAAACGCTGTACATGCCTGCTGCTCAGGGTCTGGTGGGGAATTTGAGGAAGGGTCTGCATCACGTGCCACCGATCAGGGTAAGCGGCTGTGAGGGGCTTGGGGGTGGCGAGATCAAACCTGGATTTATTTTGGAAGCGATATTTTGGGAGCAGTTACGCAGCATCAATTCAAACTTGGTAATTATTGCAGCTGCGAGGGGCAGAAAACCAAAATCCAAACTCAGCATCTTGCTAAGGTGCTTAACTGGTAATTTCCATGAGTGAGATCCACCCTTCTCAAGACACTTCAATCTGTTCACATTGTTGCTTCCTCTCCAGATTAGATAGGTGGAAGCAGTGCTTTATTAATTAGAGGAAAAATCCTTCTCCCTTCTGCCAAGACAGAGGAACTCTTGGCAGCTTGCTCCCTTTTAGTGACTGAAGCCTCCCCTGTTCAGCCACGTGCCTGCAGGTCACCTCCTGGGGCATCTCTCTGCCCAGTGGCAGAAATTCCTCAACAATAAGGCTGAGTGCTTCCAGAGAGTCTTTCTTCTTCTTTAATTGACCCCTTCCCTTGCTGGGGTGCAGTTTCCATTCTCACCTTGACTTCTTGGAGGCTCCTCATTTGCTTAGTGTTGGCCAAAGGCGTTTTGGGGCTCAGCATGGTGAGCACATACATGCTTTGCATTGGGCTGCCGCCACTCCTGTTCTCGAACTGGTTTGCCCTCTCCCCACCTTTGGTCAATGCTCCTCCTTCAGTATCATTCATTGGCTGCTCTCACCTGGCATGAGGGTGACCCTGAGGAGAAGGATTTACTGCTTTGCCTGGAGAAATCCGATTTCACGCAGCACTCACAGCCAAGCAGCCCAGTTAGACCAGACAGTCTCGGAGATCACTCTGACTTAGCTAGGTTATCCTCCACCTATTTATAGCTCCCTTCCTCTCCCAACTCCACCCACCGTGGGGTTTTACTGCAGGTTTTAAAGCAGGGCTCCCAGCCTTTCCCCTCCCTGCGGAGTGGAGCTGCTTGTTCTGGGCCGGGAGAGCAGCACCACGCTGGGAGCCGGCAGCGATGCGGGCAGCAGGCATGTCTGTCTCCTCTTGGGATGAGCTAAAACTGGCGTTCCCATGGGCAGGAGGAGGAAGCAAAGGGTTCTGCTTTACCAGCTTGAGGAAGTGGTCTTGAACCAGGCTGTGGAAGCGCTTTATGTGGCAGTTTAACCCAACTCAAGGGGGAAAAAGGCTGCTGATGCCTGGGCATCCTTCCTCTACTTGGCTCAGCCTGCAGCGAGAGGCTGTTCTACCCCTCTTGCCTTTATTTATCTACTTTATCATGATAGAACCCGAGTTTTGAGGTAAGAAACAGTTTGTTCTTCTAGTAGGTGTCAGAGTTGCATCCCCTGTGCCTTTGCTGCTGGAGCACGTAGGGCCCCCGGGATGGGGTGGAAGAGCCAGAGACAGCACAGGTGTGGGATGACTGATGTCTCCAGACAGACTGAGTTGATGATACTTGGAAGTGTTCTTCCCCTCACATCTCGTGGCTTTCATGTAGCCAGAAAATCAGATTTGTTACAAATTAACTGCTTGAATAGCAGGAAATGAGAGGGGAAGCACCAGGGATCCACTTTGATTGGATCTGGGAAATCAGTGAAACCTTGCTGTTGGGTAGTGGGGATGTGGGGCTGATGTACAGCAGTGAGGCAGACCAATCACAACAAGGAAGAGGTAGGGAAGACTATGTTCTTGGGCTTTTTTCAGATTTATTTGGTTAGTCCAGGCTTTGTGGGCTACAGAGACCGTGACAGAGCAGTTAACATTCTCCAGTTAATGACCTAATGCAGGCACATTCTGGTATTGAGCTTGTAGCAAAATTGCACCTGCTCCTTGAGCTGCTGCTTTTGAGAGTCTATTATCTATCTAGGCCTTTCTTGATCCCTTAGATCAATCCTGGGATTGAAAAACTGTATTTTAGGACACCTCATCTTAGCCTTTTTACGGCAAAAGTGGTTTCTTCACAAAGGTCTTTCTGTGGTTCATTCATCTCCTTAAATCCTGGTGGGTAATTGAATAAGCTCAGCTGTGCTAATTTTTCCATCTTCCTTGTTTCTTCTTTTTTGCTCTGTTAAATGTTACCTTGATCCATTGCTCCTGACGTGCATCCAGATTGTCCTGCCTTTTCACTTGAAGGAGAGACGTGTGTGTTTAAACTTCTTTGAATGCTAGAGGACGTGAAATGTTTCTGGAGTTTAATTGTGGGGATGCTTGAAGAATAAATTCCAAAAAGTAGGAAAGAGAGAGGGAGAAACGGAGGAGCAAAGCCCCAGGCCTGCTTCTGTGGGTAGGATCAGCTGAAACTTGGCTTGAGCTGAAAATAAATAGTCACAGAAAATACTTCTGCAGATCCCCAGTCTGTCCAGTTCCAGTCTTACTGGGGTGTTAGTGGGAAACAGGAAAAGAGGGATATTTGATTTTACATGTAGGCACACAAGCCATCCAGTCCTTGTAGCTGAGGTAACTAAAACTGGTGTGCCAGTCAGAGCCCAGACTAAGCTGGTGTGTGTGTTCCCCAAGGGCTGCTGGTTTGGGCTCCAGGTGGGCCTGCTTGTCCCGTTTTCAGTCCGTTTTCTGCTTCTTTCCCATGTGCGAAGGGCTTTGTGCTGGGCTCTGCTGTGCTTCCCTCCATCAGTCGGTGCTTCCCTGTGCCTGGGAACTCCTGGTGCTTAACTTGGGGGGAGCTTCTTCTAGAGCCCCCACACTCCCCATCTCCAGCAGCAAAAGCTGGATTCAGTGGCACAGCCCTTCCCATCCCAGTGGGCTCTGGGATGGGGACCCTGATCAGAGCATGCGTTGATAGGCTTTAAAACTGGAGGGTTGTTGCTGAAATCGTACCTTATCTTTCTCTCTTTTTCTTTCCTTTTTTTCCCTTTTCTCTGTGTTTGTTTGTTGTTTTTTTTCCAACTCTGATCAGAACCGACCTTCCTTTGTCCAGCGTGCTGGGATCTTTGCAGCAGCCCATGCCGCAGCGCCTCGCCTGTTCCACCCGAGCTGCCCATGCCACTGGCTTGGACCTAACCTAGGCTAAATCTCAGCGTGGCCTGGGTAGGGGGGAACCATGGGGAGCTCTGCCTCATCGCTGGCCGCAGAGACGGAGTCGGACCATGGCTTCAGTAGCTCGCCCTACCCGGGGCACCCGGCCGTGGGCTGGTATAGGAGCAGCCCCGGTGGCCCCGTGTGGGAAAGTGCCCTTATAACGCGGCAGCACCAGCACTTACAGCACCGGCTGCGAAGGTAAGGAGGAGGGGAAGGAGCCTGCTCACCCGCTCACCCGCTCGCCTGCTCACCTCTCAGCTTCAGTCCGGGCGCTGCCTTAGGGACACGAGTTGCTTTGCATCCTACTGAGCGTTGGGTCCCCTTCATTCAGAGGCTCAGTTCCTTGGGAAGCCAGAGCCAAATTCCCACTGATCTGAGTGATGCCAAACCCTGGCTTTTCACAGGGCGGCCGATGTTTCCTGCAGAATGGACTGCAGGACTCATCCCAGCTCTTCCTCACTCACCTAAATTGTCAAGGTGGCTGCCTGGGAATGGGATCTCCGTTCCTTGTTTGTTCTCGTGGCTTTTCTTCTTTCTGGCCTCCCAACCACACTGTAGTGTCACAGGTGGAGGATTGTGTCTCCAGGTTGGGTGGCAATAAGTTGCAGGAGTTTCTGAACTCAGAAGAGCCAGAGAAGCTGTTTTCATGCAAAAGCAGTGAAATGCTTTTGAATAACAGATCCACAGGAATGAAACACACCAAAACAGAATTACTCTTAAAAACAGATTAGTGTTTCCAGCCCTCAATTCCTATCCCACCTCGATGAAATCAGCACCTCAGATATGTCTCTGAGCTGTTGCCTCTGCCCCTTCCGCATCAGCCACTTGCAGTGAGGAGTTTCTCTTGTTGCTGGAGGGCTGGTGTCCTGCATTCATCCTCTGACAGGTTGAGAGATTTGTCAAAAAGCATCTAAAACCCCTCTGCCTGGGGGCTTGGCTACAGAGGCTGCCGTGTTTTGTGCTGATAACGTTTGAGCCTTTGCCTAATGCCTGCTTTGTGTGGACTCCAGCCTGGATGGGTGTCCATACCTGCTTGAGTCTGTTTGGAGCTGCTGGTCATTTAGGAATAGCTGCTTGCTCTGAGTGTCCCTGAGCTGTCCTGGCTTTCCCCTGGAGGTGTTTGCTGTGATGATGGTGCAGTATCTGTGGTGCAGTCCTCGTTTTCCTGCCTTCCTGCTGCCGCGAGGCCTGGGATGTGCTTCCCGAGCTCTGGTGCATGACTCTGAGAGCCTCCCAGCAATGTCAGGCTTTGATCCCTTCTGGCCCTGTCTTGGGTCTTCTTGTTGAGCTGGGAACGGTGTGAAACCAAGGAGTTGTTGTCTTTACTCTCTAGCATAGACTTGAGTACCTTTAAAAAAGATATTCTGTGGAGTTCCCAAATTCCATTGCTGTGTGTGCCAACCTGTGTGGCTGGTGCACGGCTCTGGTCAGTGATCTGTGCTGTAGGGTTTTGTCCCCTCTAGTTTAGGGGGATCCTGCAAACAGAGCTGGGTCCTTCCTGCAGGATTATCCCTTCTGGACTACTGGTTTTCCCTATGCTACCTTGAGGAGTTGGGGAAGGTGTCTCAGCTCACAGATTAACTCCCTGGTATGGCCGTGCACAGCCAGAACTGGAATTTAGGAACTTCCAGTGCACACCTGGCCCTGGGCACTAAAAAAGGTGGTGTCTCTGCAGCCTCGTGTGTGGCAGCTGGGACTGCTCACAGCTTCAAGTCTGTAGCTTGGAGGAGCTTGAGGAATGAAGTGATATCTTGACATGTGGAAATAAATTTCCTGAAGAACCAGCCTTGGTGGTGGAGCGGATGTTGGGGCAAGAACAGGAACTGCCGGTCTTGGCGCAGATAATGCCTGTGTCCTGTGGGGACAGGAGTGGCTTTTGTGATAATTCCTTATTTCCTCTGCTAAAGGGAGAGCAGAACTCATCCCAACTCAGTGTCGCGTGGTTCCTGGAGACAGGAAAATCACCGGCCGTGATTCACTGAGCAGCGAGTTGCGTGGGAAGAACTCGCTGCAGGCAGCGATTATGGAAGTGGGTTCAAAAGACCTGCTGAGATCAGCCAGGCTGCCAGGCATCAAAGGGCCGCCGCTCCCAGGGAGCAGCAGGGCCGAGGAGCAGCGGATGATTGGTTTCCAGAGAGGAACAGATAAATATATTCTTTTAAAAAATTAAGTGAGTCAATAGAACAAGTCAGGGTAGGTATCCTGCCTGTGCATGTCCTCGTCCCTGGAGCCGTGTAGTGTAGGAAGGAAGTGGAGTACTGGGGAGTCAATTTGAGGCCGGGCAGCAGTTCTGGGATAGACTTTGCTTTTCCTGCTGATTTTCTGTCCCTGCCTGCAGCCGCCTTCAAAGCTGATAATGCTTTGTCTGCTGTGGAGCAGCACAGAGCCAAGCTGCTCTGGGCTGTCTCAGGGATGAGCATAAACCTTCCTTGGCAGGAAAACAGGGACACAAATACTTAGCGAGTGACTTTGGGCTGTACTTGATGGGGGAGTCATCCCTCATGGTGGGGTGGGAATGAGAGGAGAAATCAGTGCTGTTTGGCTTTCAAGGTTTTAGAAGCTGGAAGGAGGCTTCACTGTCTCTTGTTGCCTGGGTGAGGCTGATGGTGTGGAATTCCCTGTCTGCTGAAGACAGGGAGACAGGAGGGAGTAGAAAAAGGGCCTTAGTGGTAGAAGCAGCAGACTTGTGACAACCAGATTTGAGTCCCTGGTCTTTTCTGGACAGGGCTGCACAGTCTCTTTCTGTGTGTCAGCATTTAAACAGGAGCCCTTTACCTTTCCCAGCATACCAGGAAGACACAGCTACTGAAAGACGGGAGGTACCAGGTGTTAGGTGCATGTTACAGGGGTCTGATTGCAGAAACCTCTGCTTAGGGCAAAGATGTTGGGTTTAAATTCAGCCCTGGTAGCTGTGTGCAGCCAGACAAATTCTGGCTCAGCTACAAGTCCCCTTGGGCTCCGTCTTGTTCATGTGCTTGAAAGTGCTTGGCCTGGGCTGTTGTTGGGTGGGAGCGTTCAGCTGGGCCTGGGGATCCATCATGGCCAAGCTTCCCGATGTGCCAAATCCTTCCTGGAGCTGGGAGCAGGAAGGGGCAGTGCCACAGGCCTGGTGCTGGCAGCAGGACACAGCTCCATTGCTGTGGCTGCCACAGTGGAACGGTTTGGGAGCTGTGGGATCGTGGTGGTTTCTCCTGCTGCTGCTGGAAGTGGTGGTGGCACCTCTCCAGGGTGCATCTTTCCAGATCTGTGAGGGGTTAGGAGGGACTTTGGGCTCTGAACTGTTTCCTGATGAGATTTAAGGGAATGTTCCTGTTCACCTACTTCTCACTCCCAGGATTCATGAAGAGGGTCCTCTCGAGTACTGAGAACTTCTGGATTTCACTCTGTTTAGGAGGGGCTTTTTGGGGAAAGGGTTGCAAGGTCTGTGCAGCTGATCTAAGTGTCTCTGCCCACTACTGGCTTTGGCTGAAGCTCTCTGAACTCCTTCCTCTTCCAGAGGATATTCATTTTCTGGGCTTTCCCACAGCATTCCCCAAAGGCTTTGTATTTTTCTATAAAAGCCTTTGCAGAATGAAATACCTCTGGGTCTCAATGACTCTGGAGGGAGGAACACACTCTTTTATTGTTCTTTTATTTTATTATTATGGTACGCTAAAAATATGTAAATCTTCCTGCTTTTAGAAGGAAGTGAGGGGACCTGCTTTTGTTGTTTGCAGGTGGTGGGAGGGCACTTGGTGTGCCACCCCCTGCTCCCCAGAAGCACCACTTACTTCTGGGGAGAAACTCCAGGCAAGCCTGAGTGTCCTGGGTGTTGTGAGCCCTTGGCTTAAATACATGAACAGCAGCAAGTCAGAATTGCTGGGCAGCATCACACAGGCCTTTTCTGGGGGCTCTGAGTTGTTTTGAGGCTGGTGGAGATTTTAGTAACGGGACTCTGGCATATGGAAGTGCTGCAGGGAGCTGTGTGGAGTGGGAATGTGGCTCTGTGCTGCTCCTTCCCACCTTCCTGTGCTGTGGCACTTCAGCTCTGAGTGCAGCACAAGCAGAAGTGTCTGGAGAACACCAGGACAGTGTTTAGTCTGGAGAAAGGAAGGCTCAGGGGGACCTGCTTGCTCTCTACAACTCCCTGACAGGAGGGTGCAGCTGGGTGAGGGTCAGGGTCAGCTCCCAGGGAACAAGGGACAGGACAAGAGGAAACGGCCTCAAGTTGTGCTAGGGGAGGTTCAGGCTGGATATTGGGAGAAAAATTCCTCACAGAAAGATGCATTGAAACAGGCATTGGAACAGGCTGTCCAGGCCAGTGGTGGAGTCACCATCACTGGAAGTGTTCAGAAAGCATGTGGATGTGGCACTTGGGGACATGGGTCACTGGTGGTCTTGGCAGTGCTGGGGGAACAGTTGGACTCGATGTACTTGGAGGGCTTTTCCCAGCTAAATGATTCTGTGATTCTGTGTGTTTCTTGTTGGGGAAACCAGGGCCCAGAGAAATGAGATTCTGGGAAGAAAAGCTCCTGGTAGAGCATTGGGTGACTGCAGGGAATCACCTGGGGATCACCTGCTTCTGTTTGCTGTCATCAGATCTCAGGTCGGGCACTGGCCCCGGGAGGTCTGGCAGCCTCAGTGGGCACAGGTGCCCCGACAGACCTGGGGTGGGGCAGGCACAGATCCCTGGGTTTCCATGCGACCTGCATGGATTTGGGTGTGTTCAGAGAGTTTATTTTGCACCTTTCACAAATCACTGACTGGTTGAGGTTGGAAGGGATCTCTGGGGTCCAGCTGGTCCATCTCCCTTCCTAAGCCTCCATGCAGAGAAAAGAGATGTGGCTGTGGTGTGGCTGTGGAGCAGATGGGGATCACCAACACGTGCTCTGACTGTGTATCCACAGAGGAGGGAAAAAGGAGCCACTCTTCCACACCACGAGGGCACCATCAGCTCTCACATTCAGGACATGCCTGCTCATCACAGGGGAGTGGAGCTTGTGTTCCCCACGTGCTGCAGTGAGGTGGATGCCTCCCTGTGCGGTTGTGCTCCCTCTGGAAGTTGCTGTGGAGTTCAGCTGGGATTTGGTAGAGTAAAGATGCTGCAGGTTGTTGTGGATACTTGTTTGATGGGAATCAAACTTGTAGCTGTTTGCTCACCAGTTCTCACCAGAGCCCGTGGTGTCTGGAGCAGTGTCTTGCTCAAGGAGGTGTTGCAGTGCCAAGGAGTTGGCAGCATGGAATGCTGTTTCATCTGCCTGAGGCTCCCAGCCCTGCCCATCCGCTCTCCAGGCTGGCTGCTCCAGCGGTCACAAAGCCTATTAAGTTGTTTAAATTGGGGCTATTTATAGCTCTGGAGCCACGGATAACTTGGAGGGTGGTGCAGAGCAGCAGAGACTGGCATTCTCCATAGATCCCCAAACAAACCCTCCCTTTGCTCCCTGTGTGCCCTCCAACCTTCCTCATTTCCACGTCCCACAAGAGCCGTCCTGCCTCAAAGGAGGTCAAATCCAGGGCAGGGGCAGCTGGAGCATGTCCTTGTCTTACGCAGCAGGCTTGGCCAAATCTGAGCAGAAATGCCTGACCCTGTTGCCTCAGTGTTGCTGTCACAGCATGGAGAGCACAAACCTTTACCTGGTTTGGGGATGCTCCTGTCGGCAGGAGCTGAGCACTTTTTCTCCAGGAGCATGGGTTCAGGTCCTTCTCCAAGTGCAGGTGTTGGGTAGTTTTGCTTTGGATGCTGCATTGCATGAAGGAGTTTAGCATCCAGCTTCGGCTGTGCATGGATCCAGTCTTCATCTCTTTCAGGAAGAGACCCTGGAGATGCAGTTTTGCTGTGAAGGAAGCTGGTCTCTGGTAATCAGTGCTGTGGGAATGTGTGGGTGGAGGGCCTGGGAGAGCCCTTTGGTACTCAGTGTTTTTCCAGGTGTGTTAGGGGTGGGGAGGGAGAGGAATTGGTAGGTAGCGATTTTTTAAATTTGTTGTATTTTTTAAGAGCAGGGAACAGTAAGAGAAGCCAGAGCAGAGATTTTTTTTTTCAGAGTAACCCTTCTGCATTGTTCCTTTGGCTTTCTTTGGCTGCATAGGGACAAACATGGTCTTGTGTCTCATGGCAAATCGCTTGTCCCCCTGAGAAGTGTCACAGATGTAGCTTGGAGTTGTGAAATGGTCTCAGTGCTCTGGCAGGAGCTGGTGGATGGATGTGATGACACTGGGAAGCTCAGGAACCTGGCGGAGCTGCCGCAAGGAAGGAGGAAATGTAGGAAAGTGTGTGTTTGGAGGGTTATTTCTTCTCTCGGGATCAGGATGGAAACCGCAAACACATCCCCCTGACAGTGTGCAGCACCTGTCCTGGAGGGAGATGGGCCTGCATTGACCTCAGGGTGTGGGCTTGTGAGAGGAGGGGTGAAGGCAGGAATATCTTCCTGCTCACTGGGTGGGCAGGGAGCTCCCTTCCCCCTCTGCAGCCAGCGTTCCCTGGGATCACTGCAAAGCCCGTTGCATCTCTCTCAGATTACCAGCTACTGGTTGCTGTGAAAGGCACGTGCTGGATTTCTCCAACCAGTAACTTAATCCAGTTTGACACTGGTGGCTCTGGGCTGGAGTCTCTGACTAACATGAGTCAGAAACAGTGAGGGGGGGGATGCTCAGACCCACCTCCCTGCAGCCTCTTCCCCCTGTGATCCCCGGCCCCGTGCTCCTGAAAGGCCGCCTTGATCTCAGCGCGGCCGGAGCCTGGCGCTGTGCGTGGAGGGGAGGCTGTGCTGAATGAACCTTCTGCAGGCCTTTGTTCCCTGGGATGAAACAACCCTCGGCACGGGGCTGCTGCCAACAGAAGGGCACAGAGAGGAAAGGGGAGCCCTGCTTGGGTGCTGTTTGCATTTGCCAAGCTGTGCTGCATCTCTCTGTTCCTGCCTGGGGACCCACAACCCACCCAGGTGGCTGTGCCTTTTCAGCCACTCTCTTCAAACAAACTGCCCTGGGCTTTTCTTTGACTTGGGCACCTTCCCATGCTTCTCACCCCGCCAGCATTCCCTCTCTGCCTGGCAAGGCACCAGGATCTCAGCCAGCACCCCTCGCCAGCCAGTGCAGCTCACAGCACCCCCGGGCATCACCGAGTCCCTGCGAGGGGCAGGTGCTCCAGGTCACCGTGAGGAGGTGTGAAGAACTGATCCGAAGAGAAGGAAGCTGCTCCTGCGTTACAGATGGCATTTCTGAGGCTGCAGCAGGACATCCAAAGCAGAAGGAAGCTGGAAGTGGAGTGTGAAGGCAGCCCGGAGCCCTTCTGGATGGCGGCAGGACTGGCAGCAGGAGAGCTGGGGCGGTGTGGGGGATGAGGAGAGTTTGGGCTGCAGGTGCTTGGAGGCTGCCAAGTCAGCAGCTTGCAGGGAGCTGGAGGGGCCTCGCCTGCCCTTGCCCAGAGCAGTGCAGAGCTCAGCTGGGTCTGCAGACGCTCAGGTTCCAGCCCTGCTGCTCCCAGTGCTCCCTGTGCATCGCACACTGGGGCTTGTGGTTACTCAGAGCTGGGCTCTGGCATTTGGAGCGTGGCAGGTTGGCTACAGCAAAAGGGGATTTTGGGAGGCTGGATCTTGGTGACTTTTGGTGGGAGAGGACGGTGTCCATGCTCCTTGGCCTTCAGCAGCATTCCCCAGCTGTGGAGTGGGGAGAAGGCAGACACAAGCAGGATATTTTGTCTTCCTTAAAACCTGATTTTAATCTCCCTGCCTTGGAAAAGTGAAGCTGTAGGTAGGTAGATGGACAGATGTGTGTGTGTATACATACCTGTATGTTTTCCCCTGCTTCCTTGGGACACCAAGTAGAGGACACCTTTCATTCAGAGCCCTGGTGTTGGCTGGCACGTGCCCCATGCAGCGCTGGGACATTCCATCAGACCCATGCCACCAACTGTACCTTCCCTGCCCGGGAGCTGAGGCTTCTCCTGCTGCCTTACCCACAGCTGTTGTGTCCATCTGTGGGGAGGGACAAACATGGAAACATTTGGTGCTTCTGAAATGTAGAAAGACTTTGGTTTTGCAGGAGCGTCAGGCTGCAGCCCGTGGCTCAGAATGGACTGATCAGTGGTGTTGCTGCTGTCTTGCCCAGCAGCCCCTGTGGCAAGTGCAGTGACTGGCACTTTACACACACCCTAGAGAATCTCCAGCAGAGCTTCACCCAGTGACCTGTTTTCCCTGGGTTATGTTTTCCTACAGCAAATGTGTCTTGTGGGCACTGCAGCCCTGGCTTGCTCAGGGACTGCTCTTGGTGGCAGTGTGGTGGGGAGGGCCCAGCAGCTGACAGGGCCCCTGTGTCTGGTGCAGCATTTCAGTCTTCAGGGCATGTGTGCTCCTTCCTCCTCTGTCCCGTGCAGGTTGGCAGTGATGCCCTTCAGGGTGTCCTTGAGGAGTACGTGTGCTGAGCTTACCCAGGGCTGTCTGTGAGCGTGTGTGTGACTTGCTGAGGTTCAGGAGCTTTAAACCACAGCAGGAGCTGCTCTCCTTGGTAGAAAACTCAGTGTTGTGCTGCAGGGAAGGGACACTGAGCTGTTGGAGCAGCCCCAGCCTGGCCTCTCTGGGGTTGCTGTGCTGGCAGGATGCTTCCCTCTGGCACATGGACTCGGGAGGGTTAATGGCACGTGCTCCAGCCAGGAGCATCCTCGAGATTCCAGCTGTCAAAACACTAAGTGTGTGTCATCTTTCCAAGGCAGTAAGCAGTGCTACAGTCTGAATTACCCAGTCTAGAGGCCTCTAGGGTACAGTATAACTTGTAGGGGCTTCCCTGCCAATTCCAGCCTGTCTCTGTGCTCCAGGAGTCAGCCAGATGTGGTGCTGGCTCAGTTAAGGTGGCAATAGCTCTAGAGCTTGGGGAACGAGCAGAAGGAGCAGGTTGGGGTGCTGGGTGGTCGTGTGGCTCAGTCTGCCCCAACACAGCATTGTTCTGCTCTGTTCCTGGCCCTTCCATATAACCCACCAAATCCTCCCCTCTGTGTCTAAGAGGCTGAAGAAACCAAACAGCCCCCATTTTGAAAGGGCACAGTGACGCCAATCTGAATCTGAGGCCAGGTGTGGATTCGTGTGTTGAACCTGTGTTTGATGGGGCACTGGGACTGTGGTGGGCTTCTGGTGTGCTGCAGTGCTCCTGTGTCCTCCTGGAGCCTGGAGGGTGATCTGTGGCTGGCAACTGCCTGGGGTGGCCTCGAGGCACCGTTGACTTGGTGCTTGATGGGGCTGGAGGTGCACGGAGGGGTTTTAAGCTGGGGGAGCACAACGTGCTGAGGGAGCCCCTGTCACTGCCTACGCAGGATGCTGTGCCAGAGGGTACAGGCCAGGGTCCATTCTGCACACCCAGAGCTATTTCACCTGCACACTGGCACTGAAGGTTGGCCCAGGACTGTCCTAGAAGCCACCAGTGCCAGGAAATGAAAAAGCCAAGTAGGCTGTGCATGATGAAGCATTCCCAGCCAAACCACAGGAAGGTCAGTGTGTTTTATCCCACTGAGCCTCTAGGGAGCTGTGGCTAATTGTCCCTTCTGAAGTTCAGGCACATGAGAAAGAGAAGTGACCTTTATAGGTCAGGAGCACACACACAAACAGATCCATTGCTGTTGACAGGACTCAGCCTGTGCACAGGATCCCATCCTCTCCCATCCATTGCAAGCAGGAACTGCACTCAACTGCTGGCTGGGGCACCTCAAGGAGGTCCTTCAGTGGCAGGGCTTGAGAGCTCCCCAATGCCTGGGGGGTCAGTTTGGATCCATAGTTTGACCTCTCAGAAAACTGAAATCCCCAGCCCTAGAGAGGTTTCTGGAATGAGGAATGAGCCTGGCCTGGCTCTTTCTGCAGGGATGCCCAGGGGCTGAAAGGGCAAAGTTTCCTTGGCTGTAATTCTGAAATTCCTCCATGGCTTTGGCAGTATGGGACAGAGGGCTGGCTCAGGGCATGGGGAGTTTCCCTGATGTCAAAGGAAAGCTGTTCTGTTGAAGTTCACTAAAGAGGTTTTGGTTTTTTGGAGATTGTGTGTCAGCACCCAGTGGTGAAGAGCAGAGCCAGGATTCCCTGGGAGCTGCAGGGTGCTCTGACCTTTCCTTGGCTTCTCCTCAGAGGAGGGGGCAGTGGGGGCCTCAGTGGGGGAATCCCATGGCTCTGTGCACATGCAGGGATATTGATCCATGACTTGACAGCCTTTTTCCTCCAGATCTGGTGTGCAGAGCTGGCAAGTTCCTGGAGGTGCAGGGGACAATTTAGCTCACCTCTGACCTCAGTTAGGAATGGTGTTTAACCAGTGCCAGAATGAGAAGGCAATGGGTGACATTTGGGATGGGGGTGTCCCTTCTCCTGTCCTTGGTGGCTGCAGTGTGGAAGTCATGTGAGCAGCCACCAGCCTGCAGATGCCCTGTCCCTTTTGTGCCATTCTCTGCCAGCTGTATTTATTGAGCCTGACAGTTCAGGTGCTGTGGAGATGGACGGATTTCTATTAACTGTACCCTGCGTGTGCCCCGCTGCGAAGCGAGCCCAGGCATTGGCATTGCAGGGTCTGAAGGCTGGAGCACAGCAGCTGGAAATGCAGAGTGATTGGTTCAGTGGAGATGTGAGAGATGGAGCAGGCAGCTTTGGAGCCGTGGTGTTGCTCCTGATCCATTTCCCCTCCCCTCTCTTTCATTCTCTCTTCCTCTTCCCCCACCACTCTTCCCATTCTATTTTAACAGCACTACAAATTGCAGCATAAATCTTCAGCTGAGCAGCAATTTGGCTTGGCAGCCACCAGTTAATCTCCTCTTGCAGCCTCCCCATGTGAGGGAAGTTGCAGTGGGAGTAAGGGGATGCGTGTGAGTCCTGAGTTTACAGTCCCATCAGGTTTTCCTGACTCTTTCCAGCTATGGGCCCATAGCCTTAGTCCCACATCTCTCTAGTCCTGGGAAACAGGAAGTTTCTTCTCTCACACCAGCCTTCAGTTCAAACACTGGGTGTGTTGGGAAGTGGTGTTTGAGGAACATGTTTGAGGAAACAGCCTCAAACATGGAACAGGAGGGCTGCCAGCATGAGTTCCAAATGCTGTTGTTGAGGTGTGTGACCCTAAAGTTGTTCCCTGTTCTTAAAGACAGTACAAGGTGGTCTTCATCTGAGCAAATGGACCTGTCCCTCCAGACTACCCTGCACATGCAGGTGCTTTTGTTACCTGGTGCAGAGTGTGTGTATCCTCTGTGGGCTGTGGTGAGAGGAGTGATGGAAAATAGCTCTGAGTGGTGTGTGAAAGGCAGAACTTTGGCCCTTTAGTCCATGCAAGGGATCTGTCTGCACAGTCCCACACCAGGAGCTGTTTGTCCCAGCAAACATTTTCCAGCTGCCCGTTCTGTGGCCTTACATGTGCTCTGCCTGTGTTTGTAGCCCCCTTCCATCATGTTTGAGCTTGACCACCCTGATGTTAGGAAGAAATTGTTCCCTGGGAGGGTGGTGAGCCCCTGGCACAGGTTGCCCTGAGAAGCTGTGGCTGCCCCTGGATCCCTGGAGGTGTCCCAGAACAGGTTGGACAGGGCTTGGAGCAACCTGGGATAGTGAAAGGTGTCCCATGGAATGAGATGGACTTTGAGGTCCCTTCCAACCTGTTCTGTGGTTCCATGATTACGAGACCAGGATAAAGTACAGACCATGCCTTCGTCTTGGCCTCTTCTTGGCTGGATGTGAAGCTTCAAAGGCATTTTCCATGCTGGATTCTTCAAACACTAGGCAAGTGTTGAAAAACACAAGGATAACTCTGCCTGATGTCAACACCACTTGCTTTTTGTGTGATGTACCGGTGAGAAAACCGAGATGCAAAGGGGAGAGGCACCTGCTGCAGCAGTGTGTTAGAAAACAGAGATTCTGGGGGTTTGGAGCAGGGTTTCTTTTTTTGTAGAGAAGCACAAGGCCACAAGTCCCTGCAGTGCTGGCTCCAGATGGCCACACCACCCCGCTCTGGGCTCTGGAGAGCGCAGGCTCTTTGAGGCAGACCACAGACCCTTACTTAAAAAGAAATTCCTTAATTGGCTTAAAGGCAGAGAAATGAAAACAACAAGTAGAGGTTCCTCTTCATCCAGCCTGATTTCCTCAGGGGTTGCTTTTGAAGTGACTGTTCAAACATACCTCAGGTGTGGGGAGCTAAATGGATGGAAACAAGTGTCCTTTGGTCCCACGAGTCCACTCTCCTTGCTGAAGCTGTCCCAGCTCCTGAGATGAGAGAGAAGCTTAATGAGTTCAACTTCTTGCTCCTTTCCTTGCCTCCTCCCCTCCCTGCTGAGAGCAGGTAAGGCTGTATTGTGAGACATAACTGTGGATATCAGCCCCATCAGTACTTTCCTTCCTTCCCACTTTCTCATCTGAAGGGCCTCCCTCCCTACATCCTGCATCCTACATCCCTGGGCTTCCTTCAAAGAGCAGCTTGTGCTGCTCTCGAGCCCGTTTTAAATGGAACCTGGAGAGAATTGATCAAAACTTATTCCAAGGATCTCCATGCCCAGATCTGTGAGCTCCTCCTGTGGTACCATGGCAGCTGGGGTGAGGGACACATCAGCAGGTTTCCCTTGGGATCCTTTTCTCTCCCAAGAGAAGCTGGGCTGGTGTGTTGTGGGATCTTTTTTCAGCTGTGCTAACCCAACCCATGCACAGAGCTGTTGTTAGTGGAACTGGGGTGACAGAAGCCCTCTATAAGCTCCTCGTTAGATCTTGGCACTGGTCTTGTCCTGGAGATTTGGCCTGTTCAGGGGGTGGCAGCTTTCCTAGAAAGGGCGCAGCAGTCCTGAGTATCTCCTGGGCTGGTATAAACCTCCTCAGGAGCACTGAAGGACCTGGTGTGATGTAGGTGAGCTGGAAACTCATTCACAGCCCTTGGGTGATGTTTGCAGGCAGAGCTGGCTCTGCTCCTTTGGGGCCAGGCACCGATGCCCGGGTGCTCAGAGGTCCTGGGGGCCTTCTGGATCTCAGGATCAGATTCCCCCCGCATCCATGCACACACCCTTTAATAGCTGTAATCAACCATATGCCCCTGTTATTTAAATAGAATAAATTTAAAAATGGAAAAGCCTCCAGGAGCATGTGGAAGTTCAGCACCTGTGGAAGATCAGCAGCCGAAGGAGCTGTATGTGAAGTGAGAGCAGGGAGAAGAGCCCATAATGGGCTCAGTGGAAAAAGAGGAGTTTCTGGAAGTCTTTCATGTTCCCATTGCAGTGTTCAGATGCGACTCCAGCTGCTTTCTATTCTGGGCTGCAGGGAAGTGTGTGCTCCCACCCGTGGCTGTTGCAGCTCGGAAGGAGCAGCTCCGGATTGACCCAAAGGTTTGGAAGTCATTCTGCCGTACAGTAAGAGGAGTTTAGAGGAGGGTGAAGGTGCATTGCCAGGACTTGAGAGATTCACATTTCATTTCTGGATTTTTCTTAGACCTAGTGGTCTGTCAGTGCTTTGGCTGCTGTCTAGTCCCCATGGAAGGAGAATCCGAGGCTCTCCAAAACACCACTTTGCTGCAGGCACAGAGCTGCACAGGTGCATACAGAAAGCCTGTACAGGTGTGGAGCTGTATTCTTTTCAGGTGCTGATGGTGTTTCTTAGGTTGCAGTGGGAAAATCAGTCCCAGTTCTGTCTGGAACCCCACCAGATACTTTGTGGAAAAAGGGAATGTGGCAGCCAGGCAGGTGTTGCAAGCTGAGGAGGACACAGCCATCTCTCTGTATTCACTAGAGACCAAATGGACACTGGAATTCCTTTGCTTCAGGAGGGGCTTCTGCCTGTTCTCGTCTGGCTAATCCAGACAACTGGCATCCCAGATTCTCCTTGTTTCAGGTCCCTTAAAAGTTAAGAATTTCATTTCCTGTCCTTTTGGAGTGTGAGCTCTCCGCAGCCAACGAGAACTTCATTTATGAGCTCAAGGTGCAGATATGAACATCCCACTTGTGCTACATTGTTGGGTGCTCCCGAACCCCATGTCCCATCCCAGACCTGCCCAAACCTTTCACCCCTTTTTGAGGCTGAAGGGCCAAGGCCTGACCCCTCTGGAGCAGGGGACACTGAGAGGGGGCAGTTAGCAGCCCCGGGAGTGGGGGACCAGCAGTGGTGGCTGGCTGGCTCACATGGTGCTCGCCATCATCCCAGGTGGGCAGGCAGGGATCTCTTGCAGCCTGGTTCTCCTGAGTTGCTGATGGTTTTCCCCCTGGGAGTGATGCATATCCCACTTGACTGCCAGGCCCTCCCCTCTCCCGGTGTGGTTCACCAGCTCTGACGGGAAGGGCCAACCCCGCTGCAGGCTTTCACCATTTGTCACAATAAATTGCTTCTTCCTCCTGCTGCACGGGGAAGATGCTGGTTCCTTTGCCCTGAGTCTGAACAGCACCTGAGGCGGCTTCTCCCCCTCCTTGCTCTTCCTCCCCCCAAGCCTGCAAGGAGAGCAGAGCCTGCTGCAGCTGGCAACAGGCTCCCAAAGCTTGCCTGATGCAGCAACAAACTTTGTGTGCTCTTGCATTCAGCTGCTTGACCTGACATGACCTGGGAAGGGGAACAGAGATGGTGCGGATGCTCCGGGAGCAGGAAAGGCGGGAGCCATCTGTGAGGCTGGTGGGGTTTGCTGCTCTGCAGAGCCCCTGCTGTCCGTGGTAGCCCCTCTCCAGCCCAGGTCAGTACAGCGGGAGGGCCATGGCTCCAGCACAGCAGCTGCACCAGGCCTTGGTGTGCCTTTCGCAGCACCTGGCAGGGAGTGTGAGTGCACCTGGAAGTTGTGTGGGGAGCCAAGGGCTCAGTGGAGAGTGTGTGTGTGTGTGTTGTGTACAAGCTGCAGTACCCAGGTCAGCCGGGACTCTGCTCTGTGCACCAAAATCTGCTGGGATTGGTGTTCTTTGGACAGTGTTCTTTGGCTTCCTGATGTAGGAGAGGGGATGTTCAGGTTTGCCCTCTGCCTTCTGACCTTCTGTCACCAGAGGAGATGGTGACATTGCCAGGCGTGTGGAGAGGAGCGGGGTGTGCTGTTGGTGGCTCTGGGGGGAACCTCCGCCCTCGCCTTTCCCTCGCTGCCGGGTGACGTTTGTAGCGTAGCTGCAGTGGTTTCATTACTGTGCCCTGACCACACACTGAACTCCAGGGATGCCAGGAGCTGCCAGAGTTCCTCTCTTCCTCTGTCCCCTGGCAGTCTTTCTTTCTCTCTGCAGATCAGTGCAAAGCTTGTTGGCTGAGATATTAAGCATGAGCTGCTTTCCTGAGGTCCAGGACTGGCTTAGCTCTTCATTAAGGCCTGTTAATCATCCTGAGGAGCCTGACAGCTGCTGGCCATGGAGCACAGTGCCCTGCTGCCTTCCAGCTCTCCGGGATGGTACTGCCCGGGGTGCCCCAGCGTTGCTGGCTGCCACGGGAAGGGCACTGCCTGCTCTGGCGTGGGACAGTGCCACTGCAGAGCTTGGCCTGAGAGCTTTCCTCGTTTGCAGGAAGAGCTCCCGGCAGCAGCTCTGCCAGGAGCTGGGATGGTGGCCAAGGTAAAGCTGTAGGAGAGGAGGCTGGGGGCTCTGCTTCCCCCTGCCAGGCTGCAGCCCTCCTCGCCTTAGTCTCAGACCTCATGGAAACACGAGTCTTTCTCTCTCCCTCCATCCCAAATGGTACCAAGCTCTTATTACTGTTGGTTTTTGCCTTAATTGCACCTTGGAGCTATGCCTTGATTTATTTGATTAGGGAGAATTTAGGGAAAAAGCTGGTTGTTCCTGAAGCAAATAGCAGCCTGCCCGGTGTAGGGCTGGGAACTGGTGGGACAAAAGGAGAGAGGGGCTTGGCAGTGTCCTCCCACCTCCTTCCCTGTGGCTGTGCCTGTGCCACGATAGCTCCCAGCACCCCAGAGCCCCTGCGGGGCCACGTGAGGGGCAGGCAGCCACCTCCACACTCGTGTGGCATCCCCCAGCAGCACAGGCCTCAAAGACAGCGAGTGGCTTTGAATTTCCTTCTCATGCTGGGAAGAAGGGATTTAATTCACTCTCTGAAGGTACAGGGTGGTGTTTTGGAGCTGAGCTGGTGGTGCTGGCTGTGACAGTGAGGTGGGGATGTGGAGCTGCTCACAGAGCATCACCTGCAGCTCCTCAAACCTGTCCCATGCCTCGCTCTCCAGACATGAGACATCCAAAGAGATGTCCTCTACCCCATTCCCTCCCGCCTTTCATCTGAAATCCTTCCATTTTGAGCTCTTCTGGTCATCCCTCCCACTTTTCCTACTCAAGATTCTGTTGGGTTTTTAAATTAAAACCTGCCATGATTTGAAATGAATTAGTGTAGCAGTAGTATTAAAGAACATCATCTTCCCAGCTGTTCCTCCCAGCGTCTTGCTAGTCCTCGAGCTGGTGCATTGCTCATAAATCCTCTCCCTGCTGTTCGTGATATTCCCTGATTTCTGTACATCCTATGCTGCCCTAATGTCAGGGGAGGCTTGGAGATCTGTGTTCCCATCCCTGTGTGATGTGACCTGCTCACGTGTTCAGTGCTTCCTCTGTTTTAGGTGCTCATGAATTTTGCTGGACAACTTTATTTTGTGTGGGAAACTTTCTGCTCGGCCACAGATGGAGTGTAATTATAAAAACCATACAGGGTAGGATCCAATTTTTACCAGGCTTTCTAAAGAGCAAAACTACATTTCTCAAAGTGTTTTCTTGCTCCAAGTGTGCAAGAAGGTGAAGCTACAAGCATCCAACAGAACTTGGGGCCATCAGTCTTCTAGGATTCAGGCCTTTTATTGACAAAAACCCATACAATTCTTGAATTTTTGTGTTGCATTTGCTGGAGGACTGTGGGCTTTTTTCCCCTGAAGAAGCAGCTTTTCTGGGAGCTGCAGGCATGCTGAAGCACTCAGGGATGTTTTGGCAGAACCAGAGGTCCTTTCTACACCCAAGTTACACCGATTTCACGCCACTGTGACAAACCCCTGTAAAACTGCTGTACCTCCTTTCTGTATTTGCTCTTGAGAGGGTTCAAATATCCAATATATGTAGATTTTGGTCAAAGTCAGTCTTGTGTAGTCAAAGCAAGGCTGTTCAGGTCATCACCTCCTCGAGCCAAATCAATGTGTTAATGGCCACAGTACGGCACTGGCCTGAGTTAAGGACACAAATTTCCTCTCCCTGCTATAATATTTGGGTGCAAATGGAGCTCAGTATTTTTTAATTTCCCCAGGCACACAAAGGACTGGGGAAATTAGGTACAGAAAAGGTAAATAAAGTCATTGAGTAAGAGGAATGATGGCAGCAGTAGCGCTGTGCTAAATTGGATTCTTTGAAGTAAAGTGTGATTGCAACTGCAGAAATTTCCCCTGCTTGCATGCAGGGAGGCAAGATGAGGTTATTAATTATAACAACAAGATGGAATTGATCTTAAGGAGAAATAGTGCAGCTTGGGAGGAGCTGAGGCTGTGCTGGTGGCTGTCTCCAGGGCTGGGGCTCCAGAGGGACCTTCCTGGGCCCTTCTCCTGCCAGCCTTGCTGCTCCAAAGCCTGTCCCATGACGATCCTGTGCTACAGAGTGCCTCTGTCCTGGGTTTTGAAGAAGTCACATTGCTGTTGGCCATCTGATCTGGGCCCTGCATCTCGATAACCTCGGACGGGTGCACGAGGTGCTGCTTTAGGGTGAGAGACCTCATCAAAAGCTCGTGAATCCAGAGCTTGCAAAACTTCTGAGCAAAGCTAGAACTTGGACTTTGCTGACCTCCTTGAAATACTCAGTCTGCCTCCTCCTTTTGTATCCCCAGGGATTGTTATTGTTGCCCTGGCAGACGTCTGGGAAACCTGCTCATTAGCCAGGGAGCCTTTGGGAATGGTCTTGTCCCAGCGTGCCTGTGCTCTGCCAGCCAAACTGGTTTTCTTCTGAAAGCTCATTTCTTACAACACTGCAGCAATTAAGGTGTATTAAAGGCTAATCGTGCACAGCCTGTTTTTCTCACGAGACAAGCCTTCCAGATTCTGATTCTGCTTTGATGAAGAATGATGAAAGTCTTTTGTCTCCTGTCCATCGGTTTAGGGTAACGCTCCCCGTGTGTCCCCAGGCTCGGAGGGCAGCCAGTGTGAGGCACGCTCCTTCCAGGTGTGTGTCACTTGGCATTCCTGCAGCAACTCCAGGAACTTCAGATGGGCAGATCCCTTCAAAGACTCTGCCCCTTCCCTCCCTTTTCCTGAACAAAACTCAGGGATTTCAGCCATGAAGAGGACTCTGCAAGTGATGAGTCTCCTCAGCTTCCCTTCTCCATCAGAGCCAGACTTTGGTGTGTGTCACAGGAGCTTTCAGGGTGCTCCTGTCCCAGCTGTGCTTCTGCCCTCCTCCTGTTTCCCAGCACACTCTGAACACATTCCTTGGTGTCTCTTCGTGGCTGGTGGAGGATAGAGGAGTGTGTTCTCTGTCCCACTTGCACCCCTTGCAAGCACTTGTATTTACAGAGCATTGCTTTGGAATTGCCCAATGCTCTCAGGGATGCACAGGGTGGGATTGTTGGAGTGTCCTGTGCAGGGCCAGGAGTTGGACTGGATGATCCTTGTGGGTCCCTTCCAGCTCAGGACATTCTGTGATTCTATGAAGTCTTTTCTTGCCTGTCCCACAGCAAGGTATCCCCTCTCACCCTTCACATCTGACAGGCAATCCCTGTTTTTGGGGAGGTGGCAAGAGAGTAAATTGCAGGGACAACTGCAGTTTGAGAGTGTGTTCTGTGGCTTTGTTGGCTGCCAGAAAACTCCTGTGCTGAGTGCACTCTGTACAGCTGGGCCAGTGTTTTTTCTCTCAGACCTCTCATTAGCAGAGTTCAGCTTTCCCCTGGGAACTTCTCATTAAAACTCCCAGCCTCTTCTCTCCCTGGCTGTCGGAGCACATCTGAGCTGCTGGAGCTGTGTCCAGTGTGGGAAAAGAAGAAACTAAATAGAAGCTATGCAAGAACCCTCTGGAGGTTTGGTGCAATGGGACCAAGAAATTCCCAGGAACTGGAGTGTGTCATCAGCTTGGGAAACTCCTCGTGTCTGTCTGAGCCTCTTGGCACCTTCTAGGGAGGGTTGTGTGGTGTTGCTGGGTCTTTAATGGCCCCATTAAAGTGCTCACCCTTGCATGGTTTCCTGCTGCAGAATTAGGCCTTTTTTTTTCCCCTCCCTTCTGCTTTGATGAGGGAATTTTGCCTGCCACCATTGCTTTATTAAACAGGACAAATAGAGTTGTCCTGTTTCAATTCATTGCAGGTTATTACTTGTAGAAAATGTCATTTTCTGCATAAATGTGATTGTCCTGCCCCAGTGAATGGTCAGGAGCACTGATACTAGGCTGGGAGGAGGGAACCTCCAGAAAGAAGGGATGTCCTGGCCACAGGAGAGTTTGTCATGGAAGGGGACCAGGCTGGTCCCTTGGCTGATTTTCCATCCCCGACTTAAGCTGTGTTTCTGGGAACTCCTTGACAGTTTGTCCTGGATTGACACTAAAGAGTGAGAGCAGATATAGATACATGATAAAGCTCCAGAGCACTCAAAAATTAATATTTCAGGATCAAGAAGTCTTTATTTCCTCAAGTGCTTCAACAGAAGGAGGAATTTGTGTAGTTGTAGTTGTTGTGGTTCCCTTCCATCAGCAGAAGGAACAAAGGGAGCTCAGAGCTAGGCCCAGCTCTGGTCCTGGCTGAAGGAGATACCTGGTGTTGGAGATTGCATGAAGAAAGGGGTGACCTTTTTGGAGCTGCTTTTGGTGTTGGGGCTCTAAGATGGTCAGGGTGCTGGCGTGTGAGTCCTGCAAGGAGAGGGTGAGGGAGCTGGGCTCAGTCAAGAATTCAACACAAGAAAGATTTTGCCTTGCTGGAGTGAGTCCAGAGGAGCCCACTGAGTTGATCACCTAGGGCTGGAGCCCCTCTGCTCTGGAGCCAGGCTGGGAGAGCTGGGGGTGCTCACCTGGACAAGAGAAGGCTCCAGGGACACCTCAGAGCCCCTTGCAGGGCCTAAAGGGGCTCCAGGAGAGCTGGAGAGGGACTTGGGACAAGGGATGGAGGGACAGGACACAGGGAATGGCTTCCCAGTGCCAGAGGGCAGGGATGGATGGGATATTGGGAAGGAATTGTTCCCTGGGAAGGTGGGGAGGCCCTGGCACAGGGTGCCCAGAGAAGCTGTGGCTGCCCCTGGATCCCTGGAAGTGTCCAAGGCCAGGTTGGACGGGGCTTGGAGCAACCTGGGATAGTGGAAGGTGTCCCTGCCCATGGCAGGGGGTGGGACTGGATGAGCTTTGAGGTCCCTTCCAACCCAAACCATTCCATGCTTCCATGATTAGTTCCAGAGGGAGAGAAAGCGTTGAAGGATCTCTACCAATACCTCCAGCCACATCATCCAGAGGTCAGAGCCAGGCTCTTCACAGCAGCACGTGGTGGGAGGGCAGAAAACAACAAACATAGGGTGAAACAGGAGAGTATCAGACTGGATATAAGGAGAATCATTTCTGCCCAAGGACAGTCAGTCAGTTGAGGTCGCTGCCCAGAGAGGCTGTGTAGTCTCCATGCTTGGAGGTCTTCAAGACCACACTGTCTAAAGCTGCTGCAATCTCTTTAAGAGATTCAGCTTGAAGCAGGAGTTTGGTCTGGAGACCCCCTGTGAGGTCTCTTCTGACCGGAGTTATCCTGGGATCCTCCACGCTCGCTCTTGTGGAAGTGGGGTGCTGCTTTTGCACACACGTGGAGAGGTGCAGCCTCTGGTTTTTGGGAAGGTTTGTGCCATTGCAGTGGCACCACCTGGCATTGCCTGACTTGGTCTCTTTGATATGGTGCTCCAGGAGAGCGTGGCTGAGGTAGGGGAGGGTCTCTTTGCTGTCTCTGCCCTTGCTCAGCAGATCTGGGAGAAAAGGGCAAAGAGACAGGTCCCTTCTGCTGCTTTATTTTTGTCCGTGTCTCTCCAAGACAGAATATCCTGAGTTGTAAGGGTCCTGGAAGGATGGGGTGAAGGTCACTGGCATTAAAGCCTGGTTTTATTTTCTTGTTTCACTTTGAAGGCAGGATTTGGGAGTACTTATGCAACCTGCCCTGTTTGGATGATGCCAGTGTGGAGCTGGCGACACTTTATAGCCTCGGGGGTTCAGAAGTGTGAATCAGAGACTGTTTGTCTCCACTGGTGCTCCTACAGAAACTTGTACCAAGTGGAAAGTCCCAGCTCCCAGTGTTTCTGTGTTGCTCTGCCAGTATATCTGCTGCAACCTTCCAGGTCCAGCCTCCCAGCCCTTGCCTGGCTCTGCAAGAGTGAGTCAGCTCAGCCAACAGCATCTCCTCGCCCGGGCTTCATGCTCCCAACCCACGTGTGCTCCTAACAGTGCACTGCCAGAGGGATTCCGAGTGGTTCCTGACCTCCTGCACCCCTTCCTGGTGGGCACAGGTGCCTTCTGCTCCTGCTGGCTCTGGAGATGTGGTAGGTCCGTGTGGGAGAAGGCTCAGCAGTCCTCTCTTAGGTCAGGATCCGCAGTGCTACTGAAAGAAAATTAAATGGGAAATATTAAATATTAAGCATGGGGTTGAGGGGAAGGGATTCACAGCTCACAGACATTGAGGCAGGATTTGTTTAGGGTTTTTTGGTAATTTTTTCTTTTCTCCCACAAAATTCGAGTGCTTTTTCTTATATTTGTCAGTGAGGATTTTGCTGGGATGCATTGTGTGTCAGAGAGCTCGGGGTTTGTGTTGCTGACTAGAACAATTGATTTTTATTTATTTGTTTATTTACTGCGGGAGAGAAACGAAGCTGTGAGTTTTAAGGTTTTAGCTGCTCTGGAGGAGTTTTATTTAGAGAAACAGCCTGATTGTGTTGCTGTGTGTGATTGACACAAGCTCCTCTAATCCTGTTGCCAGTGTGGGCTCTGCAGCAGAGCCCTGGGATCTCTCACTCTGGTGCCCAGGTCACCTCGAGCCATTCTCTGGCAGTCCAGGGTGCCTCTGCCCAGGGCTGGGTGCCATCTCCTGCCCTGGAGCTCAGCTGCACATCACACAGCCCAGGCACACCACCACCTCCCTGCGAGAGGGAAAGATGCAAACTGCAGCTTTTAGGCACTTCCCGATTTCCTACCCTGCCTTGTTCCTTCCTGTTTTGCCCGGCTTCAGAGAAGCCTTGAGTCCCAGGTGGCGCCCAAAGGTGGTGGCCACCCCTGGCCAGTTCGATGGCTGTGTAGGAGCCAGGGCTCTGCAGCAGCTGGACACGCAGGGCTCAGCAAACTCATCGCTCAGCAGAGCCCGGGGCGGGGATATCACTGTCCTGAAGTGGTTTTGGAAGGTGACCAGCTGGAACCTTCTTAATCCCTGGAGCAGCGAGGTTCCCTGGGACCTGATCAGTGTGCTGAAAGCTGCCTGCTTGTTTGAGTACCTTCTATATTATTTTTTAAGCGTGATAATTACACTGCTGCGATTGCCAAGGTAGGGGCACTCCTGCCAACGCGGTGGTGCCTCCTGCCAGCTGATGTCTCCTCCTTGGTTGGGGAGAGCTGCTGTGGTGGGAAGCACAGCCATGCGGATCCAGCCCCATCCATGCTGCTGGAGGTGTGGGGTTGTACCCTGTTACCCTTTCCTTGCACCCTGAGCTGCCCTTTTTGTGTGCACCCCAAAAGAGCCCCCAGCAGCTCCCAGGCTGTGGAGCCAAGCACCTGCATCACCGTGCTCCCTGTGAAGTGTCCCCCAGGAAAGCCCTGCCGTGGGTGGGTGGCTGCCAGGTCCCTGGTTTGGGAGGAGCTCCTCTCCCGCGGGAAGGTGACAGGCGATGTTTATCTCAGTTGTGTTTGCTGGGGCTGGAGAGTGACTGTGTTAACACGCAGCAGATGGGCCTGGTGAATAGGTGCTGGAGATAACCCTGTTTCCTCACGCAGCCTTGTTGCCTGCTGGGAAAGGAGCCAGCCATGCTGTTTCCTTAAACAAGAAGTGTGGAGCTTGGACAGGCTGAGGATGGATTTCTCCTTCAGCTGGTTCAGTTTTGGGAGGAAGTTGTTCTGGTGTGGCTTGGACCATGTAAAGGCAGGTTCCAGCCTGGTGCCCTCTGGGATCTTTGGACCCTAAATTTAATTCCATTCCAGGCAGGAACTGGAACTGTCCATCGGTCCTAGGCAGGGGTGTGGGGAAGGCAGGCTGCAGGCTGGTGTCCTGCCAGTCACCGAGGCTGGGGGATCAGTGCACTGTGGGGCATAGCTGAAGGTTCATGTCCCATGTCCTCTCCCGTTTCTGTGCGTCTTCCACTCTCTTCTAGGGAAAACCGTGTGGCTGCTGGGCACCACAATGTGCAACAGCAGGCAGGGAAGTCTCCTGCCAAAGCTTGTCACACTGGTGGCCAGCCACTGCAGGACCTTTGAGGGAAGAGCTGATGGCCCTTCTGGAAGGCTTTTTCGTTTTCCTGAGAAAGTCAAGTAGGTGGAAATCCCAATTGCTGCTGGACAGTGTTAGGGGCTGACTCCTGTGACATGGGGTGAGAAGATTGGACCAGGAGGGGGACAGTGTGACCAGAGAATGTCGCAGCTTCCCAGGGCCATTCCAGCACACTGCAGTATCCTGGCTTCTACCTCCCTTCCAGCTGCCTGGAGCCTGGATCTCCCGCCCAGCCAAATGAAATGGTGCTGCTTTCCCTGAGCCTGCAGCTTGTTGCTGATGCCACATCAAGCAGGTCTGGTGATGCGGCTCATCCCAATGTCCCCTCGTGTGGTACTTCTGTCTTTTAGGTTACCCTGGTTTTCTCTTCTCTGTGGGAAGGGACAGGGTGATTCCTTCCACAGTCCCATGGTGGCATTGCTAGAAGCCTTTGCCTGCTGGGTAGGACCATGGGGGTGTGAGGGATGTACAGCAGGAAGGTTGGTGGCTGGATGTCCCAGTCCACGGCAAACACCGCGGCATCCGCATTTCGGGGTGGATTTTTTGGAGCCAGTGCTCTCCTGCACGGTGTACACTGAGTAACAGCATGGAATGCTGCAGGAGGATGGAGGTGGATGGCACAGGTTGCTGACAGCCTTCCCCTGCCTTTTGCTGATGCCTGTGGTTTGATGAACCTCACCCAGAGAGACAAATGGATGTGACAGGATCGCGGTGCCCTTCATGGCCCCATTTGCTGCCAGAGCCGGGCAGCAGCTCCTTCCCCTCCTCTGCTTGAGGAGTGATCTCCCTTTCAGATGTTGTGGACATGGTGCTGCCGCAGGGGAGAGGGATGCACAGTGGCTCCCAGCTCTAGGACTTGAGGCAGAAAAATCAATGTTTATATTTCTCTTAGCTGGGAATAACTCCAGTAAATAAACACCTTGCAGAGTTCAAACGATGCAGGCACCGTATATGAACCAGAATGAATTTTCAAGCTCTCTCTTGCAATAAAATGGATTTTTTGATTTCAGGCTTTATTTAGAGAAATGTTTGATTTAAGAAGGGAGTTGAAGGTTATATCTGGTCTCTGCGAGGTGGAGCTGCTCTTCCAGTGGCTGTGGAGCATGCTGTGGAAATGTGGTTGGATTGCTGCTGCTGCTGGAGTGTTCCCAGGAGAGTTTCTCATGTACCAGCCAAAGGGAGGGTCACTTCCCTCCTCCCCAGGAGGGTTCTGGCTGCATCCTCTGCCCCTCCAGACCCCGCTGCTGCATTGCAGTCTGCTCAAAGCCTCGGGAAGCTGCGTGTGCAGGTGCTGCTGCTTGGGATTCTGGAGATCAGCCAGGACCCGGTTCCTTCCACAGGCTGCACCGGCGTCTCAGAGCTGTCTGTGCCTGCCCTTTATGGGATTAAACATCCTCCTTTCCTTTGTTCCAGCCGATGTGGTGGTTGAACTTGGTTGTCAAAAGGATGCTGAAGAGGGAGCCAGTGGTGAGCCCACTGAAGTACAGCTCCCATGACTTAGGCTGCTCTTGGTCTCTGGAGGTCTGACTTCACTGTTCTTGGGAAGAGCTGAGGGCATGGCATGGACTTGGAGGCTTCTTCTGCACAGTTGACCCTGTCTGTGGTCTCAGGCAAGCAGAGCAGGGTGGAAGGGCTTGGAAGGGGCCTGCTCTGCTGGTGAGAGGCACAGCTGACCTGGAGCTTGGGTTCAAGATTGGGTTTAAGATTTGGCTGTCTTATCTGGGAGCAGGAGTGCATGGAGGGAGGGCTCCAGGCTCCTGGTGCATGTTTACCTGAGGGAGAGCTGGTTTGTCCTTGTGTGAAGGAGGAGGAAGCAGAAAACTCTGCTTTAGCCCCACCTTTGCTGCAGGAAATGACCCCGACTAGGGGACAAAGGGCACCATGCAGGGCTGGGATTTGTTCTCAGTGTGAGTGCACACATGGCACCCTGAAAGCACCCGGAGAGCTGCACTGGGGGAAGGCTGCTCCCTGCAACCCCACGATTGCCATGGTCCGTGGAGCCGCTGCTGCTGCTGCACTTTCTGGAAATTGAACCTGCCTAGAAAATGTAATTGTGACCTCCTGCCCTGGGACGAGGTGATTCTGGTGTGTGTTGGACCCATTCTCCCATCAGGGTTTCAGGTATTCCCAGGCAGCGTTGGAGGTTGAAACCAAGGGCTGGTGCAGCCATAAGGGCATTATGGCCTCTCTACTTCACAGATAAGTGGGGAAGTGGCTGGAGCCCCTCTTTGCTGAGCTGGGAAGCTGCTGGTGAGCTGTCCTGGCGCTGGTGCACCATGGAGCTACTGCTCCCAGGCTGGCTGGACCAGGCTTCTGGCCGCAAGATCTACAACCAGGTGGAAGCACCTCTGCACACCAAAACCTGCCTTCCTTGGCTTGGTGTTTTCTGGTGTTATCCCAGCATGGATAAGTGGTGTGGAGCTGAAAGGAGAGGAGGGAGACAGGAGCAGAAAGTGAGACAGAGGTGGTGGGGTGGACTAGAGAAGGAGGAAAGAATTGATGCTGGAACAGCAAGAAGGCAGAGCAGGGTGTCAGCTCCTCCAGCGAGTTCCAAGCAACCCGCAGACACACGGAGTTGCCAGGGTTGGGCACAGAGATGGTGTGTTTGCTCACCAGGGCACAACCCCACTGGGGTCACTGGGTGCTGGGGCTGCTTCTTTTGCCCTTCCTGGAGCACTTTGAATGGGAGCCAATGCATTGCCATGCATTTGGAGAATTTGTCAGTGCCAGCGGAGCAAGTGCCTGGAGAGCAGTGACTGGATTGATGGTTGTGCCCTTCCTGGAAGCAAGGTCCTGACCATGCCAGCCCAGGAAACACGTGGTACCCCTGCGTACCGGGTGTCCTTGGCCTCACGCTGTGTCTTCTCTCTTGCAGCCACTCCCACTCTCCCGGCTCCATGGCTGCCGTCCGCGAGTGGTCCTGCACCCGCTGCACCTTCCTGAACCCCGTGGGCCAGCGCCAGTGCTCCATCTGTGAGGCCCCCCGCCAGAAGCCCGACCTCAACCACATCCTGCGGCTCAGCGTGGAGGAACAGAAATGGGCCTGTGCCCGCTGCACCTTCAGGAACTTTCTGGGCAAGGAAACCTGTGAGGTGTGTGGCTTCACCCCGGAGCCGGGACCCAGTGGCTCCCCTTTGCCCGTCATCAACGGCATCTTGCCCAAGCCTGCCGTGCTGGTGGAGCCCAAGGGCACGTCCAAGGAGGAGGCTGCCAAGGCGGAAAGCAGCAGCGAGGACTCGGAGGGGAAGAGCCCCGATGAAGCGGAGCTGGAGAGCGGCTGGGCTTGCCAGCGCTGCACCCTGCACAACACGCCCGTGGCCAACTCCTGCTCCGCCTGTGGTGGCCCACGCAAGCTCTCCCTGCCCAAGATCCCACCAGAGGCGCTGGTCGTCCCTGAAGTCATCACCCCCGCCGGATTCCACATGGCCCCCTCCACCCCACAGCCTTTAGTCTCTGCAGAGGTCTCTGATGGTGATGCCGTGGCCACCCAGGGCCCAGTGGCTATGGAACAAGAGGCCCAGAAGATAGCAGCCTTCAGCCCCTTCTCCCCGGGGCTCCAGAACAACCCTGTGCCCCGAAGCCGGCGGGAGGTGCCCCCGCAGCTGCAGGTGCCGGGCCCCGAAGGCTCCCAGCCTGCGGCTGCGGGCGCTGCGGGGCAGAAGGGCTCTCCCCAAGGCCAGGCCAGGGCTGCCCCTGCCGCGCGCTTCCCGGACCTGCTGTCCAACAAACGGCTGAGCGTGCTGGAGGAGGAGATGGAGGTCAGTCCGTCCCACTGGAAGTGCAGCTCCTGCTCCCTGCTCAACTCCGCCGGGGCCGGCAAGTGCGAGGTTTGCAGCACCCAAAAAGGCAGCGACACCATCAACCTGGTGGGGGACTCGGTGCGGTTCACCCCGTGCAGCCCCTCCAGCCCTGACTTCACCACCTGGTCCTGNGGCCGGCTGCTCCTGCGGCACCAAGGCCCCGTCCGCGCGCAAGGTCGCCCGGCTCTTCCCGGCCCCGCTGCCCAGCGGGCAGGAGAGGCCAGGCCAGTGGTCCTGTCCCGCCTGCACCCTGCTGAACGAGGCGAAGGCCAAGCACTGTGGCGCCTGCCACACGCCCCAGCAGTACGTGGCCCAGCGCAAGGGCCTCAAGCCCCTCAAGAGGAGGGAGAGCATGCACGTGGAGAAGAGGAGGCAAACGGATGAGGGCGAGGCCAAAGCCCTGTGGGAAAACATTGTGACCTTCTGCCGGGAGGTGAGTGCTTGCTTGTTCCTGGCTTCCCTTTCTGCCTCCCCCATAGCTCTGGGGCAGCACCTCCCGTGCCTTGGGTTCCAGGGATCTTCCCTTGCAGCTGCTGGATGCTGGTTGTTAACACTGAAATGTCGTATTTTGGTGCAGAATAGCCCATACAACCCACTGCTGGTGCAAGGGTAAGGAAGTCTAAAACCTAGTGCTAAAGCTGTTAACTCTGAAACCCAGTGGTGTTTTAAATCAGTGAGAGAGAACTTCTGGGATGAAGGGGACATCCTTAGGTGGTCAGTCCTTCTCCTTCCAGTGTCTAGTGGTGGGAAAGGCAGGGAGTGTGTCCAGGTTTGCTGGTGGCACTGCTGTCTGTGGAGGCAACAAGCAGAGGCTCGGGATGAGAGTGCAGGCAGAGGAACTGCTGCCACTGCCAGCAACTGCAGGTGTTTCAGAACCATGAGCTGGGCCTTGGCCTTCTTGGTTTGGGTGTTGCAAATGCTGAGGTGCAGCACAAATGGCCCCCCTGTTCTGGGCAGGCCGGCTGAGCTGGAGCTGGAGCCTGGCTCCAGTTGAAGGGCTCAGGAGTACGTGCCAGCACCCACCTTCCCACTGTGAAGTATCTGGTTCAATCAGTTTGGTTTCAGCCTCAAACACCACTCTGATGGCCTCATTTTTTTTTCCCTGTATGGCATTAAAAGCTCCTGTGAATGCTGCTTTCTCTGGCCTCCTTCTGGGGGAAGCCTCCAGCTCTTCTGGACCAGATGGAAAGGGAGTTGCAGTCCCATTTTGACGTACAGACAAGGCTTTTCCTGCCTGGTCTGGGGAGCGTGTCCATTCCTGTGCCTCCACTGCACAGTCCAGGGAGCAGAGATGTTTGGCTCGGAGGGGAAGCTCTGAGAATGATCCTGTTTGGGGTTGTGGTTTTTTTAAATTGCTGCGTGTCCTTCCTAACAGGCGTGGGTGTCTTTATAGCAGAGACCCAGATTCTGCTTATCCCCGTCTTTTAGGCAAGTGAATAGCCTCTTTTGTAGGCAGGGAACATCTGTTACATCAGGAATCAGGCCTGAAGGATGAATCATGACGATGGCCAGGCTGAATTAGCAGCGTGGCACTGCCAGGAAGGGGAGCCTGCCCTGCCCCGTCCCGCAGTGCTCGGTCAGAGCCTTGGCTGAGCCTGCTGTGCTCCTTAACCCACCAGTAATGGGCTGTTAGATCAGCATGGGCCATGTCCCCAGAAATGCCCCTACACCCGAACCTCGGCTGTGCTCCAACACTGTTTGGGTGTGAGGTTAGGCCTGGCAGCAGTGCAGGGACAGTGCTGCTCCCAGCCTTGTGCTCGCTCTGCTCCCGCTGTCCCTCCCAGTGCTCCTGTTCAGGCTGCCATGTGAGGCAGCCTCCAAGCTCCCTGCTGTCTGAGCGTTTCCCAGGCTATTCAGCCTTCCCCTGGAGGAGTCAGGCTGGCCAAGTTCTCCTCCGTCTGTTATCCCCCTGCCCCACGTCATGTGGAGCAGCCCCTCTTGCTGCTCCCTGCCAGGATTTCTGCTCGAGCTCCTGCTGTGGGTTTTCCTTCCTCTGCTGTTCCAGGGATGCCTTTTCCAGCTCAGTGTGTGGTCCCTATTTTAGCTTTACCCTTTCTCTTCTGTCGGGGAGCAGTGCAGAGCTGACCTCTTCCACTGGAGTCATGGAATCAGAATGGTTTGGGTTGGAGGGGAACTTAAAGCTCATCTCGTTCCAACCCTGCCAACCCACCTCACCTTCCACCAGACCAGGTTACTCCAAACCCCGTCCAGCCTGGCCTGGAACAGTTCCACAGATGGGGCAGCCACAGCTTCCCTGGGCAGCCTGTGCCAGGGCCTCCCCACCCTCACAGGGAAGAATTTTTCCCCAATATCTAATCCAAATTTCTCCCCTTTTAGTTTAAAACCTTCTCCTTGTCCCATCACTATTTGTCCATGTGAAAAATTGCTTTCCCTCTTATTTATAAGCCCCATATCGGCCCTGGAAGGGGCTCTGAGGTGTCCCTGGAGCCTTCTCTTGTCCAGGTGAACACCCCCAGCTCTCCCAGCCTGGCTCCAGAGCAGAGGGGCTCCAGCCCTCAGAGCATCCCTGTGGCCTCCTCTGGATGTGTTCTAACAGATCCACATCTTTCTTGTGCTGAGTCCGTCAGAGCTGGTCAAAAGTGGGGTCTCACAAGGGCAGAGCAGAGAGGGAGAATCCCATCCCTCGTGTCCTCATGGCCCTGCACAGCAGATTCCTGCAGAGCCCAGGGTGGGTCACATCGCAGTCTTCAGCCAGGATGTGACTGAGGCTGCTGGAACGGTGGCTGCTCCTCAGCTGCACGGGGCAGACGCTCCCCTGAGAGAGCAGGACAGCTATTAGCTGAAAAACACCTTCCTGCAAAAGAGGAGCTGGAGGTGCTAATTGAGGCACCACAAAGGAAGCATTCATGTAGGATTGCCACAAGAGAGGAGGTCAACTTCTAGTTCGGTGTGCACAAAGCTAATTTAAATCAGAGCCAGCTTTTGCTGAAATAATTTAATTTAATTTAATTTAATTTAATTTAATTTAATTAACAATAACAAAGAAACAACTGTTCTCATTTCACCCCGTGTTAGACTGAAAAAGCCACCCTTCTCCACTTGGTGAAGTTCTGTGCTTCCATCCACGTGGTTAATGCCTGCGGGATTACCTGCCCTTCCACCCTTCCTATTTATTTATTACGCAGCAGCTATTGCAGGAGGGCTGGGATGTGGGATACCCTCACTCTGGAATTGCTTGCCTGGTTGTGGTCTGGCTGAATGCAATTGCAAAAGCTGCCCCTCCCATCCCCCGTGGATGTGCCTGGGGGGTGGCACAGGGCTGCCAAGCCCAGCGTGTCCCCTCCGGGGCAGGGACAAGGCTCGGGTTGAGGAGTGTTTGTGTGCCAGGTGGCTCCTCGAAGCCTTGCTGTTTGCAGGCTTTGCTGCTTCTGGAGGCAGCCAAGGCCCCTCACAGCCCAGCTTTTAGCACCAGCACAAAGTGTGAGACGGTCCCTGCCCGGGGAGGCTCCTGTGAAACAGAAAAAGGCAGATTGGAGTCACAGCCCGCAGCTTGGGGCTGGAGAGGTGAGCCTGAGGCAAGGCTGAATGCTGGACCTGAAGCACAAAAAGCATCTCTGCTGCTGCCAGCAGACACCAGCGCAGTCCTGCACCCCTGCAGGGCTGGGAAGGGACTGCCTGGGCCAGGCAGGAGGGCCGGGAACTCTGCTCTCTCTCAGGGGGGGCAGTGGGAGGCTTTCCAGGCCCCCAGTCCCAAGTAGCTCCAAGCGATGCTCTCCTTGCCTTTTGCTCTCACAGAACAAAGTCAATTTTGTAGACGACAGTTTCCCCCCTGGGCCCAAGTCCGTGGGGTTCCCGGAAGGTGACAGCGTGCAGCAGCGGGTGAAGCAGTGGCTGCGGCCCCACGAGATCAACTGCAGCATCTTCAAGGACCGGTCAGTGAAGTGGTCAGTGTTCCGCACGCCCCGGCCCTCGGACATCCTGCAGGGACTGCTGGGAAACTGCTGGTAAGGGCGAGTGAGCCGGGCTGACACCTTCCCGCCCCTTCCCTCTTTTACCCCCCTCTTCCTCCAGCTCCAGCTCGGCCCCCTCAGCCCTACTCAAACCCATTTATGCCCCCAGGCTGTAGCCCATGCTCTGCCTCACCCCCTCCCAGTGCTGCGTGGCTGTGGCCGGGCAGCTCGCGCTGCCTGCCCGTGCCCCGCTGAGGCCGCCCCGCCTGCCCGGCAGGTTCCTGAGCGCCCTGGCTGTGCTGGCCGAGCGGCCGGAGCTGGTGGAGAGGGTGATGATCACCAGGACCCTGTGCCCCGAGGGTGCCTACCAGGTGCGGCTGTGCAAGGACGGCACGTGGACCACGGTGCTGGTGGATGACATGCTGCCCTGCGACGAGTGCGGGTACCTGCTCTTCTCCCAGGTCAGTGCCACGGGGGAACAGGGGTGGGCACAGTGCTCCAGGGGTCAGGGAGGCTCCTGCCAGGCTCTCCCAGGAGAGACAGTGGGAAGAGGTACTGCTGGAGTTCATGCTGCACAGTCATAGAGTCATTAAGGTTGGAAAAGGCCCCGAAGATCATCAAGTCCAACCACTGATCAAATACCCCCATGCCCACTAACCCATGCCACAAAGCACCACGCTGACTCGTTTTTTGAACACTTCCAGGGATGGTGACCCCAGCACTGCCCTGGGCAGCTGTGCCAGTGCCTGACCGCCTTCCCGTGAAGGAATTTTCCCAATATCCAACCTAAACCTCCCCTGGCACTACTTGAGGCCGTTTCCCCTTGTCCTGTCCCTGTTCCCTGGGAGCAGAACCCGACCCCCCCCAGCTGCCCCCTCCTGTCAGGGAGTTGTGCAGAGCCACAAGGTCCCCCCTGAGCCTCCTTTTCTCCAGGCTGAGCCCCTTTCCCAGCTCCCTCAGCCGCTCCTGGTGTTCCAGCCCCTTCCCCAGCTCCGCTCCCTTCTCTGGACACGCTCCAGCCCCTCAGTGTCCTTCCTGTTATGCCAGGTGCCATTGACCTTCTTGCCCACCTGGGCACACCTGGCTCATGTTCAGCAGTGCCCAGCAGCACTCCCAGGTCCTTTCCCACTGGGTACTTCCCAGCTGCTCTGCCCCAAGCCTGGAGCTGCCAGTGTTGTGACACAAATGCAAGATCCAGCACTGGCTGCACCCTGTTTGCAGCTCAGGACACTGCCCTTTGCTGTGTCCTCAAGACAGCTGAACTCTTTGAGGCCATAATACCCATCGATTTAGGCCCCTTTTGGCATTTTCCAGGCTGCAGTGAAGAAGTTTCATTTACAGTTGCACCACAGCCACTTCACTAGCAGGGAAAGCCACCCTTACTCTTCACACAAAAGGAAAACATTTTAACCTGTGTTTTGCACTGCGAAGGACTGAGGGAAAGCTGTTTCTTTCCTCTGAGGGGAGGTCTGGCAGCTTGGCTTTGCCAGGGAGGGACTGTGGAGAGGGAGGGGATGGCACATGGAGCAGCCTGTTCCGAGCCGGTGCCCAGTTGCTCTGAGCACACTGGGGTGGCATCTGCTCGGATCAGTGGAGCTCCCTCAGCCCCTCCAGGACGTCGCTGTGCCCTGCCCTGCCCTGCCCTGCCTGCCAGGCCCAGGGGCTCTTGCTGGGATCATGTCCATGAAGGAGACTGAGAACATCTCTATTGAAACTCAAGTGGCAAAATCTGCCAAAGAAAACAAAGTACCACTGTCAGGAGGAGACAGGCACTGGGACTGCTGGCTTGGATTTCGTTCTGCAAATCCAGTCCTCTGTGTTTTGACACACAGCCATGTCAGGACAGGACTCAAACTTTGGAAAAGGGAAGGAGTTTGTGTCTACATTCTGCCTCTCAGTAGACAGACGATACAGACACATTTCTTTATTTCAGCGTAAGATTTACCTGTCTTGGTTTTTACCTTTTCCATCCATCTTTCATGAATTTCAAGTCTGCTTTTGGGGTTTTTTTAGAATTGAAGGTTTTCACATGGGCTGGACTTGCCTTGCTTCTGTTTCCAGGGGCATCTGAATCGTGATGAGATTTTTCTGCTGAGTGTTCAGCTGTGGGAGCTGGATGTGGGGGATAAAAAAGGAAAAACAGAGTTTTAAAAATAAAAGAAAATCAGGCTCTTATCTGAGCTCCCTGGCTGTGGCTCAGGCAGAAATAAACAACATGGATTTTGTTGAGTGAGGGACCCAAAAACCAGCAAAAAGCACTTATAAGCTCTCTTTATCCATCAGAAAGAAATCTTCACTGCCCTCCTTTCCTCTGCCAGCTCTTGGCTGCCACCTGTGAGTCACACAGTCACAATGTACCAGTGATTTTCCCTGCTGCTCTCCAAGCACTGGATACCAAACCCCATTTGCTGGGAAAAAACTTGCATCTTGTAATTAGGCCTTGTAGTTACTCCCTGTGCTGGAGTAGAGGACTTTGCCAGTCCAAGTTTTTGGAGCTTGCCCTTGAAGCAGTGTCTGTGTTCCCTGGGTGAAATCCAAGCAGTCCCATGGCTGTGTGTGCTCTGGGCAACCTCCTCTGCCAGAGGGGTGTTGGTTTGGGTTTGCAGAGGTGTGTGAGTTAAAGGCAGCTGTTCCACATGTGCTCCACGTCACAGAACCCTAGAATGTCCTGACTGGGAAGGGACCCACAAGGATCATGAGGCCAACCCCTGGCCCTGCACAGGACACCCCAACAATCCCACCCTGTGCCTGAGAGCGTTGTCCAAACACTCCTGGAGCCCTGGAAGCCTTGGTATCCTCTTCCATTATTACATGGTTCTAAATCCAGGTTGAAGTGGACGGAAGGGGCTCAGGGTGGGCACCCACCCTGCCAGCCTGACTACTGGGCACCCCAGGGTGCAGCTCTGTCAGCATCCAGGCCTCTTCCAGGTGTTCATTCCAGGACTTTTTCCCAAGGGGAATTAAACTGTGCAAACAAAACACTGAGCAGAGAGCGAACGGGTCACCCATGGCCAACGGGACTAGCTCCTGGCGTGGCCTTGCTGCTCCTGCCTCTCCAACCCCAGGAAGGCTGGTGGGGGTGGCTGTGAGGGGCTTTCCCAGGGTGGTGACGAGTCCCTCCCTCTCTCTGCAGGCCCAGAGGAAGCAGCTGTGGGTGGCCCTCATCGAGAAGGCGCTGGCCAAGCTGCACGGTTCGTACTTCGCCCTCCAGGCTGGGCGTGCCATCGAAGGCCTGGCCACGCTCACAGGGGCCCCCTGCGAGAGCCTGATGCTGCAGGTCAGCTCCACTAACCCTCGCGAGGAGCCCATTGACACTGACCTCATCTGGGCCAAAATGCTGAGTTCTAAGGAGGCTGGGTAAGACGAGGCAGGAGCAGGGACACTGGAGAGGGGGGTGAGGGGGAACTTTCTTGTCTTTGGAGGCTCGGGAGAGGGGTTACTGCATTAGCTGGGGCGGAGTCCACCACCCTTGCCACTCATCTGGAGCATTGGTGGAGCTCCCACTCGAAGCTCTAAGAAATTATTTCTCCTGTGAGTAATTCTCATACGAAATTAAGAGCCTGGTGAACTTCCCCTGCGCGTTGCTGCTGTCTTGCAGGAGTTAGGAAGTGGCACTGAGCCCGCTTGCTTTGCTTTGAGCTTTTTTGTTGTGTGAATGCTTGACCCTGCACGTGTCCCCCACCCCTCTGTGGCATCTTTGCTAGTGCCAGTCTAGAGGGGGCACAGCCAAAGCAGAGACCCCCTGCTCATCACTGTGCCAGGAGGGCAGTTGGGTTGGCTGAAGGCTGGGGTATGGGGCCACGTGGATGGATAGCTCCCAGCACGTGGTGTCTCCCTGACTGGTGCAGACCTCCTGCCCCAAATACTGTCTTCACCCCTGCCAACTTGTCTAGCTGATAGACCACCTGCCTTCTCTGTGGCTTTCTGCCAGCCAGCAGAAGTGGGCAAGACCCCAGGGCCTGGCAGAAATCGGGGGAGGTTTGGGCAAAGCTTTGCAGTGCAGAGCAGCTTTCCTTGGAGCCTGGGCTCAGCATGCACACGGGCAAGGGGAGGGAGCTCTGGCCAGCAGGGCTGGGCGCTGCCTGGGGAGTGTTGTTGATCCCAACTGTGTTGTTGCAGAGAGTGAGCATCCAGGAGCCTCCTGGGGGGAAGCTGTCCCGTGCTTTGAGTGGTAGGGACGAGCTTCCCCCCATGCCAGGCCTGGCAGGACCCCAAGGGTTTGCTGTCCCTGTGCAGGTTCCTCATGGGCGCGTCCTGTGGCGGAGGCAACATGAAGGTGGATGACGTGGCCTACGAGAGCATGGGGCTCCGACCCCGGCACGCCTACTCCATCCTGGACGTGCGGGATGTCCAGGGCTTCAGGTGAGCTGGGGCTGGAGCCTGCCGTGGCACAGCAGCTGCTGCTGCCAGCAGGCCCAGCAGAAACCCTCGGGACGGATAACTGAGGGCATGCTGGACGGGACCCTGGGGAGTCTTTGGTGTCCCATCCTCGTGGCCAGCAAGGATGACACCATCCTAGGGTGTCACATAAATGCTGTTGTCATATAAGCTGTCCTTGCCTGCTGCTGGCTCCATGTCCAGGGGTAGAATGTTTCACCTGGTCTCACAAGACAAGAGGATGGAGTTGAGCTCTCATGTCAGTGAGGTGCTCGGAGCATCCTGCTCACCTTTGGATGGAGGGGGGATGGAAATGGGTGCCACCCTGACAGCTGGGCTGCTGTAGGAAGCTGTATTTTCAGCCATGTCACTCTCAGCAGCCTCTGCCCTGCTGAGCCCTTCCCCACAGCACCCAGCTGAACCCCTTTGGGCAGGGAAGGGCAGAGGGAGCAGCAGCAGGTCCAGAGCTGCAGGACAGGGACATCTGGGGACGCACATTAGTTCTGGGATGCTGTGAGGGCTTTGGAAGGTAGGAGTGATGGGGTGTCCTTTGTGGGGGACTGGCTGGGTCTCCCCTCCCTCCTGGGTCTCTGACACTTTTCCCCTTCCCCCAGGTTACTGCGTCTCCGGAACCCCTGGGGCCGCTTCTCCTGGAACGGCAGCTGGTCGGACGAGTGGCCGCACTGGCCGCTCCCCCTGCGCCACGACCTGATGCCCCATGGCAGCAGCGAGGGCGTCTTCTGGATGGAGTACAGCGACTTCATCAAGTATGGCACTGCCAGAGGCAGAGCTGTGGGGCGGGGAACGGGGCAGAGACGGAAAAAGGGACACAGGGTCACGATGGGACCTGGGGAATGTGGGTGTCCTGCAGCACGCGGTGTGCCCCATCGGGACTGAGCCCAGCTTCCCCACAGGTATTTTGACTCCGTGGATATCTGCAAGCTCCATTCGGACTGGCACGAGGTGCGTGTGCAGGGCATGTTCCCCAACAAGGCCAACGGGCCGGTGACGGTGACGTCGCTGACGGTGTTGGAGCGCGCAGCCCTGGAGTTTGCCCTCTTCCAGGAGGGCAGCAGGTGAGCTGGGCAGGGCAGCGAAACTGGCGGGGCTCAGCCTGGGGAAAAGGAGGCTCAGGGGGGACCTTGTGGCTCTGCACAACTCCCTGACAGGAGGGGGCAGCCGGGGGGGGGTCGGGCTCTGCTTTCAGACAGGACAAGGGGAAACAGCCTCAAATTGCACCAGGGGAGGTTTAGGTTGGATATTGGGACAAGTTCTTCACTGGAGGGGGGGTCAGGCACTTGGCACAGCTGCGCAGAGCAGTGGTGGAGTCCCCCTCCCTGGAAGGATTTAAAAGGCTTATGGATGTAGCACTTGGGGACACGGGTTAGTGGTGACTTGGCAGTGCTGGGTTAATGGTTGGACTTGATGATCTTAGAGGACTTTCCCAACATTAACGATTCCACAATTCTGTGATTCTGAGGGCTCAGAAGAATTCCAAACACATTGGTCTCTCACCACATGGCATCCCCCTGGGGTCACAGAGCTCCAGGATGGGCCCCCATCACCATCTCTCCAAATCTTGGGAACTGCTCATGTTTAGCTGGAACCCAACCCCTGAATGCAGGGCTGGTTCTTAGGGCTGGATATCTGGGGCAGTGGGATAGCTCTTCCCTGGATCTGCTGCCTGTGTCCTGGGTGACATGTGACCCTTCCTTCCTGACCCAGGAGGTCAGACACGGTGGACAGCCACTTGCTGGACCTGTGCATCATGGTTTTCCGGGCCACCTTCACCAGCGGGAACAAGCTGAGCCTGGGCCGGCTGATGGCCCACAGCAAACGAGCCGTCAAGAAGTTCGTCAACTGCGACGTGATGCTGGAGCCGGGCGAATACGCCGTTGTGTGCTGTGCCTTCAACCACTGGAGCGCTGCCCTGGCCGGCCCTACTGCCCAGGGTGAGGGGATGGAGGGGCCCTGGGGGAGGGAGAGGTGCCAAAGCCCTTGGTCCTCATCATGGGGACTTTCTTGGGGATGGAGGTTGCCTGTTGCATGTTGCACATGCATCAACCCAGGAGCACCATGTTCCCGGGGACCGTGGGCTTGGTGACAGTCTCCCTGATCCCCCTTCCTCCGGGTGTCTCTGCAGCTTCCAGTCCCACCAGCAGCCGACCAGCCCCTGATTATTCCAGCTACATCCTGGCCATCTACAGCTCCCGCCTGGTGATGGTGGAGCAGGTGGAGGCGCAGCCCACCACGCTGGCAGATGCCATCATCCTGCTGACCGAGAACAAGGGCGAGCGCCACGAGGTGGGTGGGGGGCGCAGGGCGGGGGCTGCAGTGGGGAGGGGTTGATGCTGCCAGAGGGAGCCTGGACCTGTGGTGTCCTCGGTCAGGCAGGGGTTGGGCAGGGCTGTGCCAGCTCTGGCTGCCACCCCTGGACGCTCCCCCCCTTTGCTCCTTGGGGCAGCGTGTGGCACCCCAGCAGATGGGCAGCCCTTGGCTAGAGTGGAAGATGCCAGTGCAGGGGTTTTGATTCAGGGACAGGGGTCTCAGAGGCTTCACCCCCTTCCCTGCTGTCTGTTCCAGGGCCGTGAGGGGATGACCTGCTACTACCTGACCCACGGCTGGGCGGGGCTCATCGTGGTGGTGGAGAACCGGCACCCCAAGTCCTACCTGCACGTGCAGTGCGACTGCACCGACAGCTTCAACGTGGTGTCCACACGCGGCAGCCTCAAGACGCAGGACAGCGTCCCCCCCCTGCACAGGTCCGGGGTAGGCAGGGGTGGGTCCTGGGGGCTGCCACGGGGCTGGCAGGAGGATGGGAGCGAGGCAGAGCCAGGGCTGGCAGGGGGGCATGGACAGGGTGGGATTGCCAGGGCAGAGGTGGGATTGCCAGGGCAGAGGTGGGATTGCTGGGGCACTGGTGGGATTGCCGGGGCACTGGTGGGATTGCCGGGACAGAGGTGGGATTGCCGGGGTGGAGGCTGCTGCCCTGAGCCCGTGGCTCCCTCCACAGGCAGGTGTTGGTGATCCTGTCCCAGCTGGAGGGTAACGCCGGCTTCTCCATCACGCACCGCCTGGCGCACCGCAAAGCCACCCAGGCCTTCCTCAATGACTGGATGCTGACGAAGGGCACCCACAACCCGCTGCTCACGCCCGAGGTTGCCGGGCTGCACGGCCCCCGGCCCCTATGACGAAGCGCCTCCCCCTCCCCGCCCCGCTGCCCCGTTCCTGTCACCGAGCCTCTGGCCCGGGGTGCCCCCCCGAGCCGCCAGCGCTGAGCCGTGGGGCAGAGCCGGAGTGGCACCCCCAGCACTTTGCCCCACGCCGCGGGGCCGGGGCGAGTTCTCAGGGCCAGCACCAGCCCTGCCCGCTGCCCCCCGCCCTGGCACCGCTGCCCCCACGCACTTTACGAGGAGCGGCTGGGGGCACGGGGCCATCTCAGGATCCCACCTGCCCCATACCTGTGCTGGGCCCCGTGCCCTCTGCCCGCCCCGGGGGCTGTGGGAGAGGGAGGGGCTGGAGGTTGCTGTCAAGGCCCTTCCCAGGCACCACGCTCAGGACTCTGCCCCTTCCCACGGCGCCAGGGCGCTGGCGCTGCAAAAAGAAGAATATACCTCTGATGTCTGTCCGTCTGTGTGACCCTCCGTCTGTCCCCAGGCCCTTCCCACTGTCTCGTTGCCCCCTTTGTCTGCTGCCAGGACCAGCGTGGTGCTGAGGTCGGGCCGGGTGGTGCCAGGGTCACACTGCCATGGTGCCACCCGTGCCAGGGACCCCCCACCCATCCCAGGTGCTGGGGCTGGGGGGGGAGAGGGCGCAGGGTTGTTGCAGAAGGCTGCTGCTGAGGGGTTTTCGCTGTAATTGGGGTAAAACTCAGAGGTTTCAGCACCTCCTCCTCGGCTCCGGGTGGGGAGCGAGGCCTCGGGGTGCTGCTCGTGGGGGCTGCGGCCCCGGGCCCGCTCACCCTGTCACACAAGTGTCACTATGCAAAGGCGGCGGTGGGAGCAGTGCCTGGAGAGAAGCCATGGCCCGAGCTGGGCTCAGCCCCCCGGGCACTGCCCTGTGGGCCCCCCCCGTGCCCCATGGAGGAAGGGGGGGCAGCAGGTACAGAGCCGGGGTCGGGGAGCAGTTCCCTGGAGTTACCACGAGTCCGTGTGCTGGGGAGGGGGGGATTTTGGGAGGAAGGGGAGAGCCCCCTCCTGCAGAGCCCGAGTGCTGTGGGAGGCAGTGAGCACAAGGTGAGGGCTGCACCTCGGGGTGCTGCTGGCCCCGTGGGTGCTCCGAGGTGGGGGCTGATCCTGGGGGGAGCGGCGCCCCACATTTTCAGGGCATTGTGGCTCTCCGACTCGACGTGTGTGTGTGTGTGTGTGTNGAGGGCGCAGGGTTGTTGCAGAAGGCTGCTGCTGAGGGGTTTTCGCTGTAATTGGGGTAAAACTCAGAGGTTTCAGCACCTCCTCCTCGGCTCCGGGTGGGGAGCGAGGCCTCGGGGTGCTGCTCGTGGGGGCTGCGGCCCCGGGCCCGCTCACCCTGTCACACAAGTGTCACTATGCAAAGGCGGCGGTGGGAGCAGTGCCTGGAGAGAAGCCATGGCCCGAGCTGGGCTCAGCCCCCCGGGCACTGCCCTGTGGGCCCCCCCCGTGCCCCATGGAGGAAGGGGGGGCAGCAGGTACAGAGCCGGGGTCGGGGAGCAGTTCCCTGGAGTTACCACGAGTCCGTGTGCTGGGGAGGGGGGGATTTTGGGAGGAAGGGGAGAGCCCCCTCCTGCAGAGCCCGAGTGCTGTGGGAGGCAGTGAGCACAAGGTGAGGGCTGCACCTCGGGGTGCTGCTGGCCCCGTGGGTGCTCCGAGGTGGGGGCTGATCCTGGGGGGAGCGGCGCCCCACATTTTCAGGGCATTGTGGCTCTCCGACTCGACGTGTGTGTGTGTGTGTGTGTGTGTGTGTGTGTTTTGGGGGTCCCCCTGTGTACCCTCCCCTTCCTGAGCTGTGTGGACCTTCAGCTGAGGGGGGGTGATGGGCAATGCTGGACCCTGTTCTGGCAGGGACTGTGCTGGGGGGTCCTGCACCCCAAATCCTGCACCCCAAGGAGCTGGGCAGGGGGTGCGGGGGGCTCTGCGCAGCTGGTCCCTCTGTGTCCCCCAGGGATTGGGGGGTGGTGGGGGAGGGGGCTGCCCTGGCACCCTCCCCAGCCCCCCCAGCCGGGCTGCTGAGCCAAGCTCTGTCCGTATTTTTGTTTGTTGTTCTGTTTTCTCTTTCCAGCTCCTTCCTCCTCGGGATGATTTGTCCTTCACTTTTTTTTTCTCCTCTCTCTTTCTGTCTTTCTGAGCTGTGAATATTTTTAACCCTGTAAATACTGTCCAGCTCTTCAGAATCATAGGATATTTTATCACTTGTAAATCAGATCAGTAATCCCTGTATGATACGAATTATCCATGGGTGGTTTTCAAACTCAGGTTCTGATGGACCAAATAAAGTTTTGTTTTTTACTGAAGTTGCCTGGTTTTGCTGTGGAAGAGACAAAAGGGATGAGGGGGGCAGGTTTGGGGGTCAAAGCAATGCGTCTTGAAGGCATTTCCGTGGAGCAGTGACAGTCGGTGGTGTGCTGGGGGGAGAGCTGAGCACCAAAAAAAGGGGAATTCGAAGTTGTTGTTTAGCTGCACTTCAGGGCACGGGTGCGCAGAAAGGGGCAGAAATAAAGCCAAACAAAAGCAAAATCCAGAAATTTCCATAAAATGAACGGTATTCTCGAGCAGGGCCGAGCAGGGCTATGCCGTGGCCGGGAGAGGGCACCCACCATCCGCCTGGATGCGCTCCCGCTCCTCCTGCCTCAGTTTCCCCGCTCGCTCCATGCCAGGCAGCGCCATGGCCGTGCCCGCTGTATCCCCGGCACCGTGCCCGGGCTGGGGATGCAGGAGCAGCTCTCCCTCCCGCAGCACCCAGGGCAGCACCCCTGCTCCCTGCCGTGCCGTTTGTCCGGCGGCGAGGCCGCCTGGCGCGGGGAGAACTTTCCGGCTGAGCGGAGGCGGCCGGCTGCCAGCCCGCTCTCGCCCGGGGTGGGCACCTTGAGACCAGTAGGGAGAGACAGAAGGAGAGGATTTCGGTCTTTCTTACAGCACCTTGTAATAGATTTTTCCGGGCGAAACATCTTTGCATTCAGGAGGCCCTGTCACAAGCCATCAGCCTCAGCCAGGGAGAAACAGATGGAGAGTTAATTTTGGCGGGGAGGGCACTGCCACGCTCCCTCCTCTGCCTCAGTCTGTTCAGGGAGAGGAGCCGGGTTTAACCCTCGCGGCCGTGCAGCCCCTCGCTGCTGCCTCCTGGCGATGCCGGTGGGTTGTGGGGCCACCACGGCTCCCCCCCCGCCCCGCTCTGCGCTGCTCAGTGCCAAGGACACGCTGAGACATCTCAGTGACCTGGTGGTGGCTCTTGTCGTGATGACCAGCCCGGGTGGGCGATCGTGTCCTACCTTCCCACGGCCACGGCTCTCTGGAGCCACGTCCTGGTGAGCCCCGCGCCTGTCAACGCACTGGGAGCAAATCCTGCCATGCCAGGAGCTTGGCACGGCAGTGCCCGGTGCAGCCGGGGACACTCGCGTGGGCTGGGGGGTGGAGGGGACACCATCTCGCAGGAGCAGGCACGTGGATGGCAGCGGAGGGCGATGATCCTGTCTGGACACCTTGGGAGCCCTAAGAACACCCCCAGCATCACAGACCGGGCTGAGAGCTGCGGTGTAGCCGTGGAAGGGGTGGAGGTGAAATCCAGCCCTAATTGTGCCCAATTCCCGGGGGCTGAGGCAGCATTAACTGCTTTATAATTACAAATAATTACAAATAATTGTGTGGCAAAAGATAGAATTGTGTTTGACACATCAGCTCTGGAGGAGGGTGTTGCTTCGTCAGGAAATTTGTCATCCCTTGGCTCTGTCAGTCTTAAGCCTGAGGTCTGAAGGGGGAGATGGGGATGGGCAGAGGGAGCAGCGGGCCAAGGGAAGGATGGACAGCAGGACATTGTGGAGGGGAGATGGAGGAGTGCTGTAGTACCGAGCCGCGTGAAGAGCAGGGGCTGTCCCACTGCCCTGGCACGGCTGTGACACCTCACCCAAGGGCATGTGGCTGCAAAAATGACAGCACAAGTCACCCCAGGGATGTCCACACGCCAGCTCATCTGGTGGGACAGCATGAGCAGGGCAGGCTGCCAGGGCCATGTGAGCCCACCTCACTGCTGCTGCCGTCGCGCTGGTCCCCTCCACCCGCAGGGCCGGTGCTGCTCCTCCCTGGGCACACTGGAGGGTGCTCGGGAAGGTGAAGGGTGGGGAGGCCCTGGCACAGGGTGCCCGGAGAAGCTGTGGCTGCTCCAGCCCTGGCAGTGTCCAAGGCCAGGTTGGACAGGGCTTGGAGCAACCTGGGGCAGTGGAAGGTGTCCCTGCCCGTGGCAGGGGGTGGGACGGGATGGGCTTTAAGGTCCCTTCCATCCCAAACCACTCTGGGATTCTCTAAGGCAGTCGCTGTCTCATTAGCACACTCACCACCCCTCGACCTGCCGAGCCCGGGGAAATATCTCCCGGGGGCAGAGGTGGGAATGTGGGTCCTTGCCCTGGGATCCGGCCGGGCTCTGGCCGCTCGTCAGGCCCTGGCACCGCCGGGACCCCGCGGCTGCGCCGGGGCTGCTCGGGGAGGGGGCATGTCAGGGAGCGAGGGCTCGAGCGCTCTCTGTGATTCACTCTGACTATAATGGGAGCTGCTGGTGAATATTTTATGGCTCCCACAGGGCAGATAGAACATATTGTGCATTTTACGCCACAAATCTCCGCCTGGAGACAGAGGGAAGCTTAAAAAAGAGCAGCACCAGCGCTGCGCTGGGTTGAGGGGGGCAGAGCTGCAGCACCGGTGCCAGCGTGAGCATCGCAAGGGTGTTGTTGCCCACCTCTATCACCCTTCCCGGGGGTGCCGATGGATGCCCTGAGCCCAGCACCGGCCCTGGCACGGGGGATGCTCTGCGGCCGCAGGACCAGGATGCGGTGGGTGGCTGCGGCCGCTGCGGCCGCTGCCCCGGGCCAGGCCTGGCAGCTCTGCGGCTCTGCGGCGCAGGCGAAGTGCTTTGCCCGGGGCTGAGCCCTGCAGGAGGGTCCCTGCCTGCGCCCCGGCCTGCCTTCCCCTTCGTCAATAATGCAGCCCCTGCCCCGGGCGCCCGCCGGCGCTGCCCGCAATAATGGATCGGGATGCGAGCGGCCCCCTCCTCATCCTCCGCTGCGTCCCGCGCTCTGCCAGGAGCTGGCGAGCCACGGAGGAGCCTTCACCTTCACCGGCACCAGCCGCTGCAGCTGCCCAGCCTGCAGGCAGAGGGACGGGGGTTCCTTGCAGGCAGCCCCATGCCCACCCCGGCACCCCCGGAGGGAGCGGGTGCCGCTGGGGCCAGGGCTCCCGGCTGGTCGCACTCAGGAAGGACACATGGCACGGTCATCAGTGCCACCGTGTGCCAGGAGGGAGGCTCAGGCTGGCACCCCCCGCCTTGCTGCCGGCCGTGCGTGCATGGGTGAGCTCTGGGTGCCAGGGTGCTCATCCAGCTTCCCTCGCGCACACTCCAGTGCCAGGCAGGGAAACATTACGGATCCTGCAGCTGCCTGCACCCACCTGGGCTGGGCTGGAGACGGGGGAGGTACCTCGGACCATGGCAGCAGCGGGAAAGAGGAGGAGGAGGAGTATGCAGGCACAGGCACCAGTGGGTCAGGGCCAGCCCACGGGTGCCACTGTAGGTGGTGAGCAGCCCTTTATCCTCCCACCCCGGAGGTCCCCAGCTCCCCCCACAGCCACCACCCAGTGGGGTGGGGACCTGATGTTTGGAGTCAGTTTTTTCCCCTTTCAGATGGGGGAGAAACCCCTCGAGATCTGGGCCAGGCCCAGACTACCTAGAGAGCAGTCCCCAGTCCCCCGACACGGCCATGCAGGCTGGGAGGGCACAAGCAGCCACCAGAGAGGACCAACCTGTGCCCCAGTGGCACCACGGACCCTCCACCTCCCACGGCCCCAGATCTGATGGGTGAGCAGAGCCCTCCAACATCCCCCCACCTCCAAATGGGACAGAGCTGCACCCTGAGGGTGGGGATGGAGCTGCTCTGGGGTGCTCACCTGGCGGTCACGGTGGCACATGGCCGGGTGGCTTCACAGCAGGGCTGCCATGGCATCCTGGGGTGCTGTCCCTCGGCTGGGTCTCCCCAGGGATGAGGCTCAGGGGGTCACCCAGACAGACATGAGGAAGGAGAAGGCTTTGCCGGGATGAAGAGGAAGACCCTATCCCAGGACGGCTCCTCTCCTCCTCCTCCTCCTCTTCCTCCTCCTCCCGGGCTCTCCATCCGAGGGCAGCGGGCGCGGGGCCGCGCAGGGTCCGGGCCGGCACAGCTGCGGCCGCGTCGCCCGGGCTGTCACGGGCTGGGCTATCGAATCTGAAAGCAATTAAAGCCATCACCAGCGCTCGCTCGGGGCTGGCTCCAGGCTGCAGGGAACCTGCCACAACAGATCATGTGCTCGATGCTGCTGGCCCGAGGACCTGCTCCCACCCGCGCCCCGACACGCACCGGTGCCAGCCCCGCGCGGGGGGGACGGGCCCGGGCAGGGCGTGAGGCCACCGTGAGGGGCCACAGGGCAGCCCCGGCAGCCGCCGCGTTCCTGCTGCCTCTCCATGGGGTTCTGCTGCCCGGGGGCTCGGCAGAGGGGCTCGGCCACCAGCTTTGGCCACCAGCTTCGGCCACGGCCGCTTGTGGTGACAAGGAGCTGGCGGTGCTGCGGTGGCTCAGGGTTCCCGTGGATCCCGGGGAGGGTTTGCACCGCGTTGCTCTTCCGTGGGCACAGTGGGGCTGGGGTGGGCACAGCTGGCAGCTGCCTGCACCCCTGGATTTTCCCGGCAGAGTGACCATAGCTCGTGACCCATGGCTTGTCCCACGTGGTGACAATGGGGACAGCCCCAGCAGGTCGTATCCTGGGCTGGGGGCAAAAGGCAGCACATCCCGATGTCGGCAGCTGCTGCAAGCAGGGTGGGTGATACAGGAGTGCTGTGGAGGGGCAGCACCCCTCTATCGTGGGGCGAGGAGGGGGCTCTTACCACGCCCCTTCCACCCTGTCAGTCCCTTTCCCTTTTCCCTAAGGGGAACGGTGCCAGGACCCCCTGCCCTCCCCCCCTCAGCNATCTCCCGGGGCTAAACCCATCCCGCTGCTCCCGGCGGGGCGCGGCGGGGCGGGGGGGCCCCCCTCCTCGGGCACCGCACAGTTAAGCAGAAGTTTGCTGGTACGGAAGTTGCACATTGTCTTGAGGCACATTTTCTGTTTTTTCACTTGTGAAATATTTCTGTCAGAACCAGTTAATGTACAAATTAGCAGCGGTGGTCTCTCTTACGTCTTCTGACTCACTAATTTGACAGGGGGTGTTTCGGTGGCGGAGCTCGCTCTTGACAGGCAAACGGGAGGTCAGAGACCCGCAGGGGGAGGAGGCACCGAGCCGCAGCTTCCTGGGGGTCTTCTCCTTCCTAGCCCACCCCACCACTCCCCTTCACTCAGCCCTGGCTGGAGGAGTTAAGCTCGGGTTTGGTGTTTTTTCCCCTCAAACCAAATTTTCCCAAAAAAGGGCTCTTGGGGTAGGTGGGGAGTCCAGGGGTGGGGGTTACGCTTTTGGGGTCCTACAGGCGAACCCAAGGGATCCAGCAAGAGGAGGGAACATAGACATGGAAAGGGTTCCCTGCACCACGGCCGCATCCTTCGGCTCCTCCATCCTGGGAATTCAGCTCTGCCTTTCAGGATGCCCCTCACCCCCTCAGGAGCCCCCATCCTCCTCCTGCCGTTAGAGAGAAACTAATTGATGTTCCCGTTCTCTCTGCGCATCATAATCCCTCCACCCCGGGTTACCGATGAGCCAAGGGGCTGCACAGCCCACTTTTACTTCTCCATCTGTATCCCCGGGGTGTTGGTCGGACGGGGGGGCCCAGCGCTGCTGGAGGGGCTGGGGGCACCGGCTGTGGAGGGAGCATCCAGAGCTGGCCGTGCCCGGGGGCCGCGGCCCCGGCGTTGAGCAATGCTCAGGACCATGGCATGCAAGCTGTCCCTGGGCCAGAGGCTGGCGCGGCAGATGGGCCCCGCGCCGTGCCCGGGGGTCAGCGGCTCTCCGGGCCATGTGCTAAAAACCAGCAGCCTCTGCCCGTGCCACCCTCCTCTGGCATCCAGGCACTGCAGCCGGCTGGCCCGGGATGGAGCCGGATGGAGCTGGGCACCTCCTGGAGCAGGGGAAGGAGCTCCATCGGTGGCTGCTGTCCCCAGCCCTGCTCTCCAGGCTGTGCAGCTGCCAGGGCCTGGAAACGATCCCAGGAAGGTGACCCTGGCTGTGGGAAGGGCAGCTTCAGGGCACAGGGGTGCAGCCCCCTTCTCCTCATGTCCCCTCTTTCTGTTGGTGTTTGCTGAGGGCTTTGTGAGGGGCTGAGCTCTCCTGCTCATTGAGTCTACTCCTAAAGAAATGACCTCCCCCAGATGCTGGGGATGCTGGTGTTGCATCCTGTGACCAGCAACCACCTGCGTGAAGCAGACCCCTGCAAAATCCTCCCTCTTTGGGTCAAGCAGGGTGCCTGGGTGACCAGACTTAGTGTTTTATCCTGAAAAGTTCTGAGCTGAGGTCTCAAACCAGCCAGACCCTGGTCCCCAAATCCCACAAGGCTCAGCACTGTTTTCAGAGATTCTGTACCCAAACCCGACCCCCGAGGTGTTACCCTGTACCAGTGAGACACCAGCAATAGTGAGAAAACCGGTTTTACATCCCACTGCAGTGTCTTGGTCCAGCCTCTTCCAGGAGCCCCTTGGCAGCAGGTCTGGAAAGGAACTGGAAACTCCCACTTCCCCTTTCTCAATGAAAAATGGAAGTTTGCTTTCCAGGGGTAAAAGCTGTTCATCCCAGCTGGGAGGTGAACCAGTCTGTGGTGATGCTGGCAAGGATGCCCAGATGGTGCCTACACAGCCCTGCACCACGGAGGGGATCACAACCCTTGAAGGAGCTCAGCTCCAGCATCGGACCCTCCTTGTCACAACAATGCCAATATCAGCAGGGTTTGCTCACCCCAATGCCTGTTGGCAGCTCCATGGAGAGATCCCTCTTCTTCCCATACCCAAGAAATCCCCACTGGCCATGAACTGGCATGGAAAACACCATGCTTCCAACAGGGACAGCTGCCTGCTGCATCTACCTCCTCCTGGCTCGCTTTTGGCAAGAGGACTTGGACAGAGGATGGACCGGGAGAGAGCTATGGAGTGAGGCAGCAGCTTTCCCTCTCAGCCAGATCCTGGCCACCTTGGGGCCACCTGAGAGGTCACATCGTGCCAGGGTGTCAGTGCAATGGAGACACTCTGAGAGCAAGGTTAGATTGGATAGTAGGGAAAAATTCATTCCTGTGAGGGTGGGGAGGCCCTGGCACAGGGTGCCCAGAGAAAGCTGTGGCTGCCCCTGGATCCCTGGAAGTGTCCAAGGCCAGGCTGGACGGGGCTTGGAGCAACCTGGGACACTGGAAGGTGTCCCTGCCCATGGCAGGGGGTGGAATGGGATGGGCTTTAAGGTCCCTTCCAACCCAAACCATTCCAGGACCCTACAAATGGCTGCCTGTGGCACACGCAGTGGCTCAGGGAGGGCTCTGTGTAGGACCTGTGGTGGCTTTCAGGGGCTGCCTGGGAGCTCCAGTGGGGAATAACCCACCTTCAGGAAAGCCTGGTGTGGCTGGAAAGCAGAGACAGCTCAGAGCTGATGGATAACCCAGGGCTGCTGCAGAGACCCTCCCCAGGCCCCTGCCAGGGTGGGTGTCCGGCTCTGCCCAGGGTTCCTCAGGGCTTCTGCATCCCGATGTGCCCCGTGAACCCCATGGCTCCAAACGCATCCACGGCAGCACCCCTGGCATATCCAGCTCCCGCCGCCGCCTCAGCACCGCGCCGGCCGCGTCCCAGCAGGGACAGGGAGCGGGACCGCGGCTGCCGCACCCCGGGAGCCGCCGGCCGCGTCCCCGGCACGAGGGGCTGCGGGAGCAGCGGGCGCCGAGCACCAGCCCCGCCGCTGCCTGCGAGGGAGCTGCCGGATGCAGAGGCGGCCGGGGCGAAACAGCTCAGGCAGCACAAATCGACTGTGACAGCCCCAGAAAGGCTGAGCCCGGGGGTGCGGAAAAATACAAGTTCGTTTCCTTTTCCTTACCATATGCTCCCCTTCAGCTGTGGGCGGCACGATAATTACTGCCATCCACCATGCTGGTCTGGCTTGTCACACAGGCTGCCGCCTGCTCCGCGGCGAGGGCTGAGCCTGGCACAGCCTCCGCGGCCCCTCGTGTGTGACACACTGGGATTTGGCTTCCTCGGCCCCAGGTTTGGTCCCTCCCAGCACCGGGGCATCAGCCTGAAAGCAGCAGAGGTGGGGAGAGAGATGCAGCCCCTCTTCTCTCAGCTGTGCCGCCCTGCTGTTGACTTTGGTGGTAGCGCCTCTTCTCCACCAGCGACCCCCAGCTGCACTGTAGCCAGGTGAGGACATCCCTGCCCCTCTTCACAGGATGCTGCTGGGGTTGTCCCATGCTAGATCCCATGCCTGGGTGCCAGGAGACCTCTGGGGACAGCTGCTGCTTGGGCAGATTAGAAGACAAGCTCAACAGGGCACCCCAAAGGTCAGCGAGGGGGCAGGCTGTGAGCAGGGGGTTGGACCAGAACATCTCCAGAGCCCCTTCCAGTCCCAGGAGTGCTGGGGCTCTGTGGGGACACAGCCGATGCCGTGCAGGGGGAGCACCACGGGCCGAGGAATGTGCTGTCACCCTGGCACGTGCAGGGCACAAAATGGGGCACCCTTCTCCAGGGCACCCTTCTGCCCAGCGGGAGCAGGCTGGGGTCTGGCAGGGGGGCAGCTCCGTGCCTGGGCAGCCCCAGGACCACGAGGTCCGTACAAAATGGGGTGGAGCTTCTACAGTCCCTGTACAAGCACCCATGGCAGGGTCCTCCAGGACTGTGTAGTCCAGAAACCTTGAATCATGACTGGTTCCTGGTACCCTCAGAGATGTCTCCAGGTCAGGGGCAGGTTTGTCTTGGTCATCACCCTCCCTGGGCATGGGTCAAAGTGGATCTTCATTTCCCAGTTAATGCCTGGCTTGAACATAAGATGCTTCAGTGCCTTCATTTAGGAAGAGAAGGATGAAGTTGCAACTGCCCCATCCCTGGAAATGTCCAAGGCCAGGTTGGATGGGGTTTGGAGCAACTCAGTCTAGGGAAGATGTCCCTGCCCATGGCAGGGGGTGGAACGAGATGAACTTTGAGGAGGTCCCTTCCAAATTGTTCTGATTCTTTGAGGGGCCTTGGCATACACTCCACATCTTGCAAGACTTGTTTCTCACTACGGACCGTGGGACCTGGATGGGGACACAGTGCCACAAATTGGTGTGGTCCTCCCAGACTGCCCCAGCAGCCTCTGCCCAGACACAGGCTGTGCTTCCCATTGCTGCAGCCGCTCCTTCTGTGGCTCCTTGTGATGCCAACAGCATCAGAACCTCAACCCTAAACCCCATCCATCCATCATGTCTTTGGACAGCATGTGTGCTCAAGCACCTGGCCCCTGCCTCAGTTTCCCCATCTCATCAGATCCCTCTCCCTGGCCGCAGCAGCATCCCGAAGGAGCTGGACAACTGCAGCCAAAACACTGGGAGACACAACCAATCCACGCCCTGGCAACTTCCCCGGGATCCCCTGGAAGGCTGTGATGGAGAGCAGAATGGATCCAGTCCCTGGCTGAGCCGTCCTTTCCCCGTGCCCCTAGGGCTCAGATTTGTTGGGAATACACGTGGTAACGCAAAATTTAGGAGGTCTGAGGTGCCGCGGGCACCGCACCTCCTCGACAGGTTACGTGGAAGACGAACTTTCCCACACACCGAACAGGTTTCTCGCTCCCCTTCCACATCTGAAAAGGAAAAATCCCCAGACCCCATCTCCCCGCCCTGCCCCATCCCTGGGAGGTCCCCGTGCCCGGCGGTGCCCGGCCACCCCTGGCTCTGCCCAGCCGGTTGAGTGAATCGCTGACTCTTTAACCGGCTCTGCGGCAAAGGACCTTAACCGAGTCACCGCGCCGGGGCTGGGAGCTGATGCGATGTGACAGCCGCCCGCACACCTCCCGAACGCGGCGCTCGGGGCCACGGCCAGGGCGGCACCCGGTGCCGGGGCTCTCGGCAGCACCGGGGCGGGGGGCACCCACCCG
>VXAD01007018.1:197316-252521 GCA_013399195.1 Dicrurus megarhynchus
CGAGGGGGGCTGGGGAATCCTTCGCCATCACCCAAGAGACCCCTGACGTCACTGGAAGGCGGTTTAATATCCGTCAATCGCACGGAAAATCGCATGTTTGGCCCCAGAGCCCTCCTCCCCACGCCCCCCCCCAGCCGCCTGTCCTATTTTGAAGGGCTCATTTTCCCGGCGCTAATGAAAGCGACAGCCGTGCAGGGCTGGTATTTGGGGTTATCAGTGAGAATATTAATGGTGCTGCTCGGCGTTAACTCTTTGAGAGGCCAGAGCCGGGCAGCCTCCGCCACCCAGCCTGGCCACAGGGGAGCCCAGACTCCTCAGCACCGCATCCGGGACTGGGGCTGGGATGGGGACCCCACTTCCATGAGGTTTTAATCGATTTAATCATTTTTGAGCCCCGGTGAGGGGATTGACCCAGCTGCCTGCTGCTGAAGAGGCTGAGGGAGCCGAGGTGGAGGCTGAAGGGATGGTGGTGGGTGCTGCTACCTGAGCAGCACGGAGGCTTGGGGCAGGACGGGAGGATGGGGATGCCAAGGGACCTCCCCGGGGGAAAGGCAGGTGCCAGAGGTGACCTGTCATAGCCAGGATGTGGGCAGGGAGAAGGGATGAGCTCACCTTGTACAGGAAGGCTCTGGCAGTCTGAGCGTGTTCGCTTTTGGCTGGAGATGTTCATGGTTGACTGCAATGCAGAGTTCCCCATGAGGGCTTTGCAAACAGCTGTGTGCAGATGTTAAAGAACAAACACATCTCAGAAAACATCCCATAACACTCACGGTACAGAGATGAGCCTTTTAGCAGGGCCTGATGCGAAAGGATGAAGGGTGGTGGTTTTAAACTGAAAGAGGGGGGATTTAGGTAGGATATAAATAAGTTTTTTGCAATAAGGATGGTGAGGCCCTGGCACAGGGTGCCCAGAGAAGCTGTGGCTGCCCCATCCCCGGAAGTGTCTAAGGCCAGGTTGGAGAGGGCTTGAAGGAGCCTGGTCTAGTGGAGGGTGTCCCTGCCCCTTGCAGGGAGGGGTGGAACTGGGTGGGCTTTAAAGGTCCTTTCCAACACAAACCTTGTGTGGTTCTGTGATTCACATCCTCACTCCAGTGGCCTCCCGTTTGAGGCCAAGGTAACTCAGGTCACTTCCATGCCAGTGGAGGTTCTGTGTGAAGTCACCAAGCCACTGCCTCTCAGTGGCACCTCAGGGTGGCTTCTCCTTGTGGATCCCGTTGGGTACAAGCTCGTTGGAGTGGTGAGGGGGTGCTTGTGGTGGCACCCCTCAGTCACAGCCCGCAGAGGCATTCATGTGTCCGTGAGGGACATGAATGCGCCTCCTTAGGCTTCCTAAGGAGCCATCCTTAGGAATAAAGGATCTCCTTGGGCTACATCTCAGCCACAGATTGTCAAAGAATCATAGAATATCCTGAGCTGGGAGGGACCAACTCAGGACAAGGATCATCAACTCCTTGTTCGTGGTCATGGTGAGAATTGGCACATCAGCCTGTCACACACAGCAGAACCTGACGGTGGGGAAGGGACAGGGGAGTTGTGCTGTGTCCAAAGGCACTGGGCAGCAGCTCCCTTGGAGACCCAGGGCTGCTGAAAGCCGGAGCAAACACTGACTGGTTTTATGCCAACATCCACCCAAGCTTTGAGTGTGACAGGATTGGCTGGCAGGTTTCTTGGAGAAAAACCAGGCAGGGCGCTGTGAATGCCACCAGGGCCACAGCAGTGACAGGTCCCACCGAGGAGAGACTGGTGTTTGCCAGGGGAAGGACAGCTCACCTCCAGCCTCCAGTGAGAACACGAGGCCTCACAGCAGCCCCTGCACTCAGGAGCTGCCTGCTCGTCTCTGAAGCCCCCTCTAATTGGATGCATTTAAAGATGCCTCCTGAGCTGTCCGTGTCTCCAGCAGGACACACATCCCTAAAATGACACCAGCTAATTAAGGCCATGGAAGCTCAAGGACTCTTCTGTGCCTTGTTTGTTATCCAGGAGCCTGAGGCAACGCTGAGGCCAGTAGGACCCTGTCAGGCAGCTGGAGAAACCTGGTAATGACAGGGCCACCAAACCAGTCAGGGAGAAAGAGGCAGGAGAGCACAGAAATCAGCAACGACAATAACAACTGGCCACGGTGCCGGTGCCGAGGCGCCTCCCGTGCCTTGGAGAGATGGGATCAATGAACCAGAGAGCTCCCCACCCTCTTCCAGGCACCTCCAGGCCAAATGGGATGGAGGGTGGGGGTGGCAGTGGTGGGGCACCACGGATGGAGTCTGCTGCTTGAAGGTCAAGAGATGAGTCTCTTACCAGACTGTTCTCATGATTTCTGGGAAAACACAGCAGCACCCCTCTAGTTTGGCTGGAGAACTGTCCAACTGCCCAGCTGCCCAGGATGACAACCCAGAAACCAGGGCAGAAGGTTTAACATGCACAAGTGCAAGGCTGGACCTGGGAGAGCAGTTCATGAGAGAACATCACCTGCCTCCCTTGCCTTCAGTATCTCCTCCTGCCATTCTTCACCCTCTGCGTCTGCACTCTGGGACAAAACCCCTCCTGCAGCATCCTGGAGGCCATTCCCACCTCTGTCACCCTGCACTGTTCACAGGTCATCCAGAGGTGCCTCTGCTGCTCTGCGCTGGGACACAGCCCAGAGCCAGGGTGGGCATCAGCTGCTCTGCACAAAATACTGGACCGGTCTTCCCAGGGCAGGGGTGAGTCCCCATCACTGGAGGGACTAAAAGCCATGTAGTTGTGGCACCTGGGGACATGGTCAGTGCTGGGTTAATGGTGGAACTCAATGATCTCAGGAGGCTTTTCCAGCCTAAACGATTCTGTGATTCTATGAGATCTCCTCTACAGGGTGTGTGTCCACTCCATTACTCCCTTTTCTCTGACACCACCATGTCACAGAGAAAAAGAGATGATTCACGTGCCTGCCATGGCTGCAGCACCTGAGCAAACACCAGCAGCAACACATCACAGTTAATGGCTAAGGGTGGTCTGCTTGTCCCTCTGGCTGTGTTCTGGAGCCAGAGGAGCTGCTGAGGGCGTTCCAGATTTTGTTTTGAACTGTTCTGAAACAAAACCAGGGAGAGATGTCTGGAGAGAGCTTTCAGACTTTTGAACAAGGTTTCTCCAGCAGCATCTCGTGGTCAAGAGAATCCCATAAAATTCCATGGTTTTATGTTAGTCCTCCATCTTTTGAGCTTCACATCTCAGGTCTCCTTTCTGCAGGTGATGGATGTGATGGTGGGTGAGACAGTGGCCTACCTGGAACAAAAGTACCTGGTTAGCACTTTGGGGGACAAGACAGCTTCAGAGCAAGAGCAAAACTCATTTTACCCAATTTCAGACCCCTGGACAGTGCTCACAGTCCATGGTTTAGCTCTAGGTGGTCCTGCGAGGAGCAGGGAGTTGAACTTGAGGATCTTTATGGGTCCCTCCCAGCTGGAGATACTCTACAGTTCCGTGTCTGAAGGTGGGAGGAGGTGCAGCGTTCTGGGTGTACCCAGCATTTTCCCTGTCTGTGGCCAGGGCAAGGAGCAGCCCCGAGCTTGGTACTGCTGTCAGGAACTGTTTCCAGGGAGGGTTGTGTGTCCCAGTTTCTCTGGTGTGAATGATTATTTGTGTCCACGGAGGAACCATCAAATTCAGCACTGACCAGTAACAGAAATACCCAGATTGCACCTGAGTGGGGTCACCTTGAAATAAAGGAGACAAACAAGGACCAAAGAGCAGCAAGGACCAGAACCAGCAAAGATCTCTTTTGCCATGAATTCCATCCATTTGTTATAATTAAAAAAAAAACAAATTCAATTTTGGCTGCTAATAATGACTTTTTTCCCCGTCAGTAAGCAAGTGGGAGGAAATGGACGTGCTCAGCTGAAGAGGGGTCAGAGGTTGTCTCAGCTCTGCGTGTGAGTGCTGCGTTCCCAGAGAGGCTCTGGGGAGCCTGCAGCTCTCCAAGGGACCACGTTACATTTTGCCTTCCTTCTTCTGGTTACTTATGATTCTCTGAACATCCAAAGCCTGCAGTTTACATTATATGACAGAGCAAAAATGTCCTATGGGCAAGGGTCTAGGGAATCACACAAATAGCAATTTACTAATTTCATGCTGTCCGTAGAAATCCTAAAGGCCTGGGGGCCTGGGGATGGGATGTGAAGCTTTTCTCTTTTGGGGCAATTAGTTTCAATCCAGCCTTTCTAATGACTGAAGGTTCTTGCTCGCCTGAAGGCACTTCAGAGGCCTGAAGGAAAAGGGTCAGGGTCTCTGTGTAGCTCAGGTCTCCAGATCATCAAACCCACCTCTACAAGCTGGGCTGTCATGGGCCAAGTCAACGAGGTTTCACCCTTTAGGATGGTGAAAAGATTCATAATAAAGATGGAGCAGGTAGACAAAGGTGTGGGGAAGCCTCAGCTTTCCACATTTCCGTGGAAACTGTGGTCCCAAGTGAGATTGCACAGAATGCTCACGGCTTGGCTGCAGGGTCTCTACAAATAATTTCTGTCCAGTCTTGGCCAGACACAACCAGACTCCACATCCTGTTCCACAAGCACAGCAACAGCGACTCACCAAACACAGGAGCAGGATTCTGCTCTGAGCTGCTGCCCCGAGGGTGCTGAGCCCCCTTGGCCGGACCCTCATGGAGCAGGACCTTGTTGCTGCCCTGGATTTTGCTGAGAAAGGCAAGCAGCAGGTCCCAGCCTGCTGTTTGTTTTGTTCTTACACAGTTGATATTCGTGGGACAGTTTAGGGTCTATATTTTATCCCAGAGATGGGTGAACATTTGCCTGAGTAAAGACATGCTAAGGACTCCAGGATCCTCAGAGAAGATTTGGAGGGTTTTGGGGGGGGTTGTCTGACATGGGTGAGACCTGGGAATTTTGGCCAGGGAACCATTTCCATGTGTAGCTGAGAGAAGACCCGTGGGAAAGGCAGTTAGAACTAGAAGACCTTTAAGGTCCCTTCCAACCCAAGCTATTCTATGATTTTGTGAATCTTTTACAGAGAAGATCCGATATGGGACAGAAGGACCTTCTTTCCCTTGTCTCAATGTCTCCCAGAGCAGCAGCTCTTGCTCCTTACCACAAGTCCCAGCAGAAAAGGCCATTTTCTGGGGATCATTTCAACTGGCAGTGCCCCAGCACAGGACCTTTCCCGCGGGGAGCAGGAGTGACCAGGTTCCTGTGGCAGTTCCAGGACAGTCCCACAGCCCATCACTCCCAGCTCCACGGCTGCACTTTCACTGTGCTGGCTCCTGCAGGTGTCTTTCCTGTGGCCTTTCCAGGGATGGGGATGCTGCGGGGATGCTCCGAGCAGCGCAGCTCTGCAAACCAGCCCCAGCTCCGGCTCGCAGCTGCAGAGAGCCGTTCCCATCTGTTGCTGTCCCCAGACTCTGGCTGCCCTCCCCCGCGCTGTCACAGCACTGACACCGAGCTGAGGGCAAGAGGGAGGATCTCACCCACTGACACGGGGTTTTTGCTTCTTTTCCTCGCTGGGGTTGCTAGGAGGCTGAGCCGTGCCTTTGGCGAATTTGCCGACCGGCGTGCTTGGCTTCTTACAGCTGGAAGCATCTTTTCTTCTGGAGCCCTCGGCCCAGACAAAGCAGGTGGTTTGAATGAGAGGCAGAGAGGAATGGTTTGCCTGTGCCTCACAGCAGTGGGACACCGCCAGGGTTCTGACCCAGCCTTGCAAGGAGCCCAGCTGTCCAGGAGAGACGCAGATTTTGGGGTCCTGAGGTTGGCACCAGGAGAGAAGCATCCATCCAAGCCAAGCTGCTGCCCATCCCACGCTCCCAGGGACACAGACCGTGCTGGCTTTGCGTCACCTCCTCCTCCTCTTCCTCAAAGCCACTCGTCTTACCTCTTATCCAAGCACCAGACGAGGCACCGCTGCGAGAAACACAAACCCGGGGCATGTCCCCTGCCCTCAGGGGCCCTGTCCCAGCCCCACGCGTGACGAGGAGCCACGACCCTCCCCTCCAGCCCTGCCTCCCCCCCGCCGCCGCCGCTCCCCCCGTGCCCGTCAGCGCTGATGGGCCCTGACAGCGCTGCTCTTTTTCTCACGCCCCGCCGGGTGCTGCGAGCGGGGGGACCCGGCCCGGGGGAGGTGGCGGTGCAGCGAGCAGCTGTTCCCCATCACTTCGCGTCGCGCTGCCCGCGCCGATGGGACGCGGCTGCGGCAGCGCCGCCGCGCCGGGAGCCGCGGAGCGCGGCGGGCTGGGATCGTTCCGGGGAGGATGGGCACGGTGGAGACGGATCTGGCTGCCGGGGAGCCGGGGCGAGCAGGTGCCTGAGCGGGCAGGTCTCCACACAGCGCGGCAGAATTCAGCCTCGCTGCGCTGACCCAGCACACCGGCCCCACCCGGCTGCCATCCCTCACCCACGCCCTGCAAAACTCTCCTCTCCTCTCTTCATCTGCCACCTCCAGAGCTGCATCCAAGCACGCTGTACCTTTGCTTTGCTATTCCTGGCCCGTCCAACTTACGGTCAGTTCTGGCCAGGAGCATTTTGCTGCTGAAGATGGAGGGTGCCCTGTGCTCCTCCACTTTTTATCCAACCCTATTCCTTTTCCCTGCACAGAGCAGCCAGCTTTGCAAAGCTGCTGGTGGGTTCAGCCCTGATGCAGTAGCCCCTCAAATGTGTGGGACACAAGCCCGATGTCAGGAGCTACTCCAGCTCCTGCAGAAAGGAGGTAGAAGTTGAGGGGTAGAGATCCCTTTCAATCCAGGTCCTGAACACAAATAAAGCAGAGAAACGGGACCTGTGCAGATCCTGCAGCCCAGTGTGGCTGCACAGCAGTGACGTCCACGCTGCTTCCCCAAGCACAGGCTCGCTCCTCCTGGCCTTCCTTGGGCAGCAGAAGTTCCCATCCCTGGCGCTTGCAGGAGTTCTGCAGCCTCACTGCACAGCTCATCCATTTTTAATGAGCACACCTCATAAATACTTTGTAAAGCACCTTCTAGCCAAAGTGCTTTTTTTGATTATTTTTTCTTCCCTGGCTGCTTGAAAGAGCTGCTCACCCTTCCATTTCTCTCTGGTCTGCTGCTCCTGCTGTTGTCTTGCACACATTTGCTACCCTGAAGTTACAAGGCTCTGCCTCCAACACCTCTGGTGGGCCACAGTGAAGGCTCACAGTGCTCCCCTTTGCTCCTTACACCCTTCCCAGCACCCTGCAGACACCCTGGTGCCTCCATTGACCCTACTGAGAGCTGGGAGCAGCCCAGGTGGGCTCCTTCAGACTCTCACCCAGACCTTCCTCACCATTTCCCTCCCACAGGGTCTCCTTCCCTGCTGTCCACCTTGGGCTCCGTGCAGGACTAGGAGAGCAGGACCTGCCCTCTTCCTTCCCCGTGGCTCTCACATCTTCCCAGGTGCCTCCAGCTCTGCCATTTTTCAGTGGATTCCCATGTTAGCTTAAGAAGCAGGTGGGTGGTGGAGCAGGACAAGATGACAACCCAAACACAACTTGCCAGAGCTGACTGCCTGTCCAGGAGGTGTTCCCAGGCCAGGGCCTGGCTTGTTCAACCTGCAGCAGGTTATTTTTATCTTTCCCTCTTTTCTGAATCAATGTGCTGCACAGTACCAGACCAGCACTTCCCAGGCAACTGGCCACAGAGCTGTTCTGTCACTGGCCAAGCTTCATCCTCTCCAAAAACATGTCAGAGGAGCTGAAGGAAGCCAGTTTGTGTCAACTGACATGGACTTGTCTCCAATCCCTCGTTATATGGCTTCAGCAGCCCTTGGCTTTGCCAGGTGCTGATGTCCAGTGAGCAGCCCAGCAGCACCTGCCAGCTCATCCCTGCTCCCTGCTCCCAGCTCCTGCCTATCCTGGACCCTCTTCTGGTTTAGATGTAGTGCTGTGAGTGTAGCTTGCTGGACGAGGTCCACACGGTCATGCTGGCTGTCCCAGCCCCACCCTCCCAAAATGTTTGGCCCCATTTCAGCTGAATTGGACAAAATAGTCAAAATCTGAAAAGTGGTAAGAATTTTTGTGAAGCTTCGTGTGCTTAGTCCAGTAAAAGACCCAAATTTCCAGGGAAATGCTGGCATGGGAAGTCACCAGGACCTCCTGGAAGCACCACCAGGCCAACCAGTGTGTGCATGGCCACCCAACCAGCACTAGGGCTCCAGGAGATCCTGCCTCAGGTCCTGCAGGCAGAGGATGTGACAGGGACAGGAATGGGAAGGTCTCCTTAGAGCTGGGGAAGTGGGTGAATACAGAGTGTCACGGGACAGAGAGCGCAAAAGTGAGGTGGGAAGAGATGGGGATGTAAACCCAGGAAAGCAACTGCTCCCACCACGGCTTTTTCCATCCTTTAAAACCAATTTTGCTGGCCTCTGAACCTGATTTCCTCTTCCCTGGGTGGTAAAAGCATCCCAGACAGGTTGCAGGGGCTTTTGCCAGTTTTCTCCTGCTGATTTTTAATTCTGTTCTTATTTTTCAGCTGTGAGAGCCTCACTCTTGTCCAGCACCTGTCTTCTGCAGGCTTTGGCACCCTGAGCCCAGGGAGGACTTTCCCAGGCAGGAAAGGGACAACTTCAGAGCCTTTTGTCGCTGTTCTCTCCCTGCCTCGGTGTTAATGGCTCTTGAAGGCAGCCGGAGCCCATCAGGCAGCTCAGAGTAACCCGAGCATCGAGCGGACACGGCGGCCCCCGGGCGGGACGCGCTGCGCGGGGCCGGCTCCGCTGCTGTCAGTGCCGCGCATCGGCCGGGGAGCAGCGCAGCGGCAGCAGCGGCTGCGCCGGGCTCGGATGTGTTTCTGCCTCGCTGCTGCCCAGGGACACATTTGTGGTGCCGTCGGCCGGGTGGAGGAGTTTTGGGTGGAGATCCTGGGTCTGGCAGGTGCCAGACACGGCCGGGAAACTGGGACTGGGGCAGAAGGGCAAGGGGCACAGGGCTGCGGCTGGCGGGGGACACGGAGCTTCCTGGCTCGGCTGGGTGCAGGGGGTGGCAGAGGTGCAAGCCCTCGTTTGGCTTCTGTCGTGGCTTTGAGATTGACGAGCCCCTGGAAGGGGCTGGAAATCAGCACATGGAACAGGGCCCTCGTGTGGCTTTGGGATCCAGCAAGGACACTTTTTGCAAGGAAAGGAGATGAGACCCCTGCCTGGTCCCTTGTTAGAAAACCAAGCTGTGAGAGCCAAAACGGAGAGGGAAGGCAGGGGGAAGGAGATCAGTTTTCAAAGGAGTCTGGGTATTTACTGGGCTGGTGAAAAGCACTTTCCCAAAAAAGCAGGTGTGGTGAGATCCACAAGGCAGGAGTGTACCCATGACTGCTGTTCTTCAGTGCAAACAGTGGGAACAGCCCGACAGGAAAACAGCAGGACCTGCTCTGTCTGCAGCCAGAGTCCTGCAGGCCAGAGGCTCCAGAGAATCATGGAATGGTTTGGGCTGGAAGGGACCTTATCGATCATCTCATCCCACCCCCTGCCATGGGCAGGGACACCTTCCACTAGCCCAGGCTGCTCCAAGCCCTCTCCAACCTGGCCTTGGGCACTGCCAGGGATCCAGGAGCAGCCACAGCTTCTCTGGGCACCCTGTGCCAGGGCCTCCCCACCCTCACAAGGAAGAATTTCTCCCTAATAACTAGTCTAACCCTGCCCTCTGGCAGTTTAAATCTCTCCCAGCTGCCAAGAAAACGGCCAGGCCACCAAATACAGACCACAGCTCAGTCCTGGGAGAGTTTTGAGGAGAAAGGAAGAGCAAGCAGTTGAAGGCCCTGCCAAGGGGAGCATTATTGAGATGCAAGTCACATGTCCCCATGAAATGCTGCCAACCAAAGACCTGTGGCAGCCAGGACATCTGTGAAAGCATTTTCCAGTGATGCAACAGAAGATCAGATGGGTAAAAATTCTCCCAGTCTCTCTGTCTGGCCTCATCTTTTGGAAGACATGGCACAAGTGATGATGCACCAGGTGAGCTGGATGGGGAAGGTGCTGACTGGGCCCTGTGCAAAGCCTCTCACAGCTCCTGTTCTCCTGGAGAGGTTTGGAGATCAGTGCCTGAAAAGAAAGCAAAGCCAGCTCCTCTCTCTGAGTCCCTGAGCATTTCTTTACCCATCCTGTTACTGGGCAAGTACACGTTCTCTGGTGGTCTCAGTTGCCCACATTTAATAGGAAACACCTCTGGGTGCCTGTTTGATACAGGCACAAGATAGAGCAGCTCCACACTAGCAGAATGGAGACTTTAGCTTTCCATTTTGTCTTACTCAGATCATTGTTTCAGCCACCTCTGCTCAATTTGGCATCCCAGACACCTTGATCAGAGCAGCTCTTGCTTTATTGAATTACTGGAATTGCTTTCCCCTCAAATGCTGCTGTGCTCATTCTTCCCCTCTGTTCCTCAGGTTTCCACACCCAAATTTAGATGCCACTTGCTGCTGTTCTGGAAGCCCCTCACAGATCTGCACATCTGTTCTTTGGAGCACCTTTGGAAGCCTCCTGAGGAGCGGGAGCATCGCGCTGCCCCCACCCAGCCTCCCTAGCGCGCTTTGTCCCTGATGTGATCATTTGTCCATGTTCAAAACCAACACGGGCTGGGGATGAAGGGCTCGGCATCCCAGTGCCAGTGAGGCACTCGGAGAAGCTGCAATTTTAATGATGAGGAGGAAGTCTCTCTTTCAGAGCCCGATTCGTGCGGCTCTATTACCCGTGACAGCTGATGCTGGGACTAAATTTGCTTCTGCTCTCGCCTTCCCACGTTTCTGGGATAATTCTTATTCCACAGCTTACTTTAACTCATCTGCCCAGATTCCCAATGGTCCTTAGTTGGTTAAGAAATACAGAATTAGTCCTCCTATAAATTGTTTCACATTTTCAACTCTTTCATCCCCTCTGTTCATAAGCAGAGCACTCAGCTCTGCCAGACCAATGTGGCTTTTGGTAACTCAGTCACTGAACTTTCTGATTTAGTTTTGTGTGCAACTCTCCCTCCAGCCACCCTGGGTGTTGGAAACCAGCTGGGAATTACCTGCATGTCTTTTCCACGTTTTCCCTGTGGAAACACATTTCACTGGCTTTGTTGGCTGACAGGTTCCTGTCTCCCAGACAAGGTTTTAGCTGTGTTCACTGCTCAGTTTGGTGCCAAGTGATGTTATAAATAAGCACTACTAGAGGGATTATCACTCAAATCCAACGGGAGGAGAGATACGTTGCTTTTTCTGGGGTTTAAACTGTAATTAGCTCTGATTAAATAGTTTTAGGTATGAAAAATGGTTGAGATCACTGGTCTTCAACACAATGTTCCCTTTTCCCAGCTGGTGGGCTCCTCTCCCAGCCCCCTCCTCCCTGCCCCACTGGTTCCACTCCTCCGCTCCCGTGAGTATTCCCAGCCCCCTGCACGGGGCTGCCAACATGGAAATGTCACTGCCTGTGCTTTGGGGACTTCCTCAGCAGCGCCGTGGCAGTCAGAGAGATGTCCAGCTTGTCCTAGACGGTGCCAGGGACTTCATGCCTCTTTTGCTGGAAAGTTTTCCTTGCAACTCCAGTGAATTCAGAGGAAAAGAGAGCTTTGCCTTGCTGTAATTCCCAGCTCCAGATGCTACATGTTTGAAAGGGCTGCAGCGGGACTAGATGGCCATTGTCGGTCTCTTCCAACTGAACTACCCCATCCCATCCCATCCCATCCCATTTCATTCTTTACTGGAGAATGAACAAAGCACTTCACAGTCATTGCAGCAGCACTCTGAGCCAGGAAATGCCCCCTGGCAGGTTTGGGGAGATGTCTGGCCCAAGTTTGGGACCTGGAGCAGGAAATTGGTATTATATTACAGAACCCGTACACGGGTGTTGGCCGAGGTTCCTCTCTGCAGTGGGTGTGTCCTGCTGGAAAACTTAAGGCTGGAAATCAAATTCTTCCTGTGGCTCCACCCATGACCAGAAACAACCCAGTTTACCACTGTCAGCTGGAATTTGGAGTTTAGCTGAGACCATAAAGCAGAAATATCTACAGAGAAAGACCCAGATCTCGACCTCCTATGCACCTTCTTTTAATTCTGTCCTCCAGCCTCCAGGGGAACAAGGTAAGCCTCTCTCCCTTCCAAACAGCCCTGAAGGTGCCTACGCACTGTTTTTGTCCAAGGATGAAGACTGGGCTTTCAGCTGCTGAAAGACTCCGGTTGTTGTTCACTCTCAGGGTTGAGATGGTGACAAGCAGCGTGTGTCACTGATGGCTGGTGGCCTGGAGCTTCCAGATCCTTGGTCTCCAGGAGTACATGGATAATACTCCAAGCAGCTTTCCATTGGAAAGACTCCAGTTCATGCAGGATTTAGTAGGTGTCTCCCCAACATTGGTACAACAATTCCAAGGATTTTTCACGCTGATGGTAAATGTGCAATAGAGGATCTCAATAGGTGTTATTGGAAAAGCATCAAAAACACAGGCCAGGTGAGGGCACTGAACTCTTTGGGTATCATCTGAAGCAGGAGTGAGTGGTTTGTAAGTACCAAGTGTTTCCAGCCCAAGAAATCCCCTCTTCAAGCACATTGGAACGGGATGAGTGAAGACAGCCAAGGGAAGAGGTGCCCTTTGTCTGTTAACCACATGGGCCTGCTTCAGAAGGATGGTAAAGCAAATGCGATGTCCCACAGCACCAAATTCGGCCAGGATGAAGAATTCAGTGTGATGGAAAGAACAGGAGGGGAGAGGAGAAAAGGGAGAGGTGATATCCATCAGAGGAGAAGAGACAGGGTGTCCCACCTTGTCCCCAGTGCCCAACCCATTCCTTGGTCCCGAGCAGCATCAGCAGCTGGGGTGCTGCTGGGACTGCTGCATCCTCTCCCAGGTCTGCTGCACCTCCAGCCATGGCCTTGGACAAGCCCAGATGTCCTCCTCCCTCCACTGTGGCACCAGTGGCACCACCTTGTGTGACAGCTTTAATGTTTATGGTTTGGAGTGTCTTGGGTTGAGAGAGCCAAGGGCTGCTGTTTAATGGGCATCTTCACCGAGCACTGGAGGTGCCACCACACAAGAGCCCTTTGTTCTCTCTTCCAAGGCCACCCAGGACCCGTGGCCTTGCTGGGTTAACGTGTTGCTGCTCTTGGCCCCTGTTGCTGCTGCGTTTTCCCCCCTCTCCCTCGCCCTCACTCCCCCCCTCTCTCCTCCTCCTCCTCTCCCGGCTCCGTAGCAGTTTCCTCGGGAGTGTTCAGCTAGCTGACACATTTGCCACAGATGGATGGTGCACATGGAGACAGCTGTCACTCCCGATTTGTGGTCCACTGCGTGACAGCAGGACTGATGCCTTCTGAAAGGCCGTCTCGCGGAGCACATGCACTCTGACATTCTTCGAGATGAGCCCTACAGACACCTCTCAGTGGACCTCAGGAGGAGCTGGCAAGCGAACCCTTCCCACTCCCCCTCCCCGGAGCAGCCTGCAGGCTGGAAGAAAGCAGCCACTCTGGTGTGCACACACACACAGGCACGGCCAACCTCCTTGGGTAGTTCTGTGCCACTGCTGGCCTGCCAGGTCCCAGCCCGGCTGTTTGCTCCTGATGCTGGTGTATGAAGTGAGGCGGGCTGAGATTTGCAGGAGGGAAAGGTCACCGGCGAAGCTGCTCTTTTCCCCTTTTCCGCCTTTTTAATTGCGGGAGGGAGGGATATGGGCTCCGGTTTCACTCTGTCACAGCAGCTGCCTCCAGCCTCTTGAGCTCCTCTGTCACAACAAACGCTGATGGACTTTGCAGCCACAGCCCCTTCAGGCCTCTCTGTCTTCTCCATCACCTGTGATGGTCTCCATCACCTCCGAACCACACAGCAAAATGGAAATCCCCCCTCTTGGCAGGGGTTTCCTCCCACCCCAGCATTGCACAGGGCAGTGGGGCAGCTGCCCCAACAGGAGCCCAACAGCTACCAGGGAGTTCCTCTGGCCAGCTCCAGGCCAGCTGCAGAGGCAAGGCTGGCTCCTTGGAGGACAAAGCTCTCCCCCCTTAAACAGGCTCAGGCTCACAATTTCAGCCCCAACCACAGATACCTGTCCTAGGCACTGACGTGTAGACACCTGAGTTTTCAATTCTGAGACCTTCAGCAAAACCCTTCTGGTGGGACTTTCAGCTGAACAGACAAAGCAAAGCAGAGGAAACTGTCTTTAGCTCTGGGCAGAAGAAAAAACCCTTCAGATTCAAGACTCCATGGGAATGGGAACTGGTCCTTCCTTCAGTCCTCAGGGAAAAAAATTCCTTCTGGAAAACGGATATGCACAGCTGTTAATTGTCCATTTGATTTGTCAAAGAGTATAATCAAGGGAATAGGTCTTCCTAAAAGGGAAAACTTGAACTAATTCTAGGGAATATAATCTGGGTCCCTCTGGAACCGGCCTGAGACTTCCCCATCTTCTCCAGGGTCTGAGCCCACCACACAAGGTCACGAAAAAAGTCCTTCTAGCGAGGTCTCTGGTGGTGCTCAACAGTGGAAACCCCAGGGAGAGGACACAGGCAGAGCAAACTCACAGGAGGCTTCTCTTGGACACTCTCCAGCTGGGGGAATTTACGAACCAGATGTGATTTCTCCATATTTAGTGACTCCTGTTGGAGCTCCCACCTCAGCAGTGCCTGGCTAGGTCTGCCCATCCCTCCCGTTCCAAAGTCCTTGTGAGCCATTCAGTTCCTGAACTTTCTCAAGTACAGAACCACAAGGACATCAGCTATCCTGGCTGCTTTCACCCCTCGACTCCCGTTCCCATCCCCTGGGAGCAGGCTGAGTCTGTCAGTAGGAGCCTGCTCAGCAGGGAGAAGGTGTGATTTGCACCAGGACTCCGATTCCCTGGATCCTTCAGGAACAGTGTCTCCCACCAGGGTCTGAGCTGTGCTGCCTCTGAGCTTCCCAGCTGGACGCAGCTCTGTTATCTGACCAAGGACACCTCCAGCCTGGTGGGAGGTCATGGCAAAGTGGCATCAGCATGAGAGGAAGGTGTTCAGTGGGATGGGGATCCTGGCAGGGGGGGATGAGGCACTTACCCAGCCCCAAAGCCGGGAAAGCCTGCTTGTGTATGGCAAAATATTAGGATAAGTGTGGATCCAGTAAGAAATTCCATGATCAGAACCACGAGTCCAAGATTGCTGAAAGTCACTGAGAACCTCAGGAAGAGGCTGAAGTGGAACCCAAGTGAAGTTCAAACTAAAGAGAAAGGAGCAGGGCCTGATGAGAGCTCTGTCCCCGGAATGATTCCCCTGCACCGTTCCATCAGGCCATCCCCAAGCAGGGCTCTCTGATCCCAGAGGGTGGGACTGCCCTGCTCTGAACATCACAGCTGTGGCTGAGAGAAAGAATCCTAACAGGGCACTGTGCTCCTCAGCTGGACAGACCTGTGAGCTCTTACAGAGCCTCAGCAGGTTCCGGTCTGACACACGGCAGCGAATCCCTGGAGATGAGGATCCAGGGAAACACCCTTTGCTCTGACACAGCCATTTTAACTGAGGCTGGGAAGACCAGACCTTCTGGCATTGCATGGGCCCCTCTACAGCAACCCCACAAAGCTCCAGAACACACAGGGACACCAGAAGCAATTACACTGTGAGAATGTGGCACTCTGAGGAACTCCTGGTCCATCTGGACAAGGCGTGCTCAGACCAGGCATTGGCCTCTCCATAACTTTGCCTCCGAGATCCTCAGAAGGATGAGAACTGGTGAGAATGAGCTTTAGCAGGACGGAGGTGTGAGCTCCAAGGTAGGAGAGCTCAGCTCAGCCCAGCCCAGCTCTGACAAACCAACGGCCGTAGACACAACCCCAGCTGGAGTTCTGGGGGCAGCTATGGGCACCACAACAGAAGAAAGATCTAAACCTATTAGAGTCGCCAGAAGGGGCCCACGAGGATGGTATAGGGTCTAGAGGGGAATAAAGCCAGGTGAGGAGTGGCCGAAGTCACTTGGTTTGAAAAGAGGAGATTGAGGGGAGACTCACTGGGGGCTGCAGCTCCCCCCGAGGGGCAGCTCTGATCTCTGATCTCTGCTCCGTGACAGGGACAGGACCCAGGGAATGCTGGAGCTGTGTCAGGGCAGGCTCAGGCTGGAGATCAGGGAAAGGTTCTTCCCCCAGAGGGTGCTGGGCACTGCCCAGGCTCCCCAGGGAATGGGCACGGCCCCGAGGCTGCCAGAGCTCCAGGAGCGTTTGGACAGCGCTGCCAGGGATGCCCAGGGTGGGGTTGTTGGGGTGTCTGGGCAGGGCCAGGGGTTGGGCTCATGATCCTTGTGGGTCCCTTCCAGCTCAGGATATTCCATGGTTCTATGATTCCAGATGCCTTCTGCCCAGACAGACCCTTCGATGCAGACACATCACCAGCCTGACCCTTGGCCCTTCAGCTCCTAAGGTGTTAAAAGGAAATCTTGGCTCATGACATCATGGGGCTCAGCTCCAGATGCCCTGTATTTAGATGGTCCTATCAGATGCCACCTCAAAGTCAAATTCCCCATGTTTGTGCCACCCGGAGATGGGAATCCCTCACCCAGGTTCGGCTGTGAGTGCACTCAGGGTTCCAGAATTGCTTCCGTTGTGTAACACAAAATCATTTTTTCCCCAATGTTTCTGAAGGAGGTGGAAATGCAGTTCAGAAGAAGATGCAGGTTTGTGGGCAGGGTCTGGGACCTTGGCAGCACATTGTCAGCTCAGCCAAGGCTGGGATGTTTGGGAAGGGAACAAACGAAACTTGTGATGAAAAATTCTTAGGTTTTGAACCTTAACAAAGTACAAACAAAAACATTAGGTAAAAACCGCACCATATTCATAATTAAACCAGGAACCCATCGTTATGGACAGAGAAATGACCCATCTGTGCTGCATGTGACCAAGTGCACCAGAAGACATCAGGCTCCAAGGATGACTCTGGGTTTGGGAGGGACGTCATTACCTCGTGTCCCCTTTCTGAGGACAGGGAGGCCAAGGCTTTCCCAGAGGAGCTCCAGACAGGAATGCCCTACCCAAAACAGGAGAGTGATGTGCCCTGCTTGGTTCCCAGCTGAGAGACACAGGAGGAGAGCAGAAAAGCAGAACCTGCACAGTGCCGTGGGGAGCTGGTGGGGTGGTGGCAGTGGTACCAAGGATTGAGAAGCCACCAGGTAAAATTTGGTGCAGAAGATGGTGCAGCTGGGATTTCTGCAGCCTCTGCTCTGCACAACTGGCTGTGGACCCCTGCTGGGGAGGCGAGATGGGGAAAAGGGAGAAAACTCCTGCTTTTTCTGGAGAAATGTCCTCAAACCATCAGGACATCTGGCAGGACAGTAGGTGCAGCAGCGTCCCTCCTGTCCTCCCTGTCCCCACCGCGGTGGTGGTCAGGATGCTCACGCCTGACTGTGCCGGGAGCTCCCCACCAGCCTCTTTCCCTTGGATGGGTGAAGGGAGCAGCCCCCATTCCAAGCACCACACGGAGCTTCCCTGGCCAGCACCCCACTTGAGGAGATGCCACCTCAGTAACTTTGCCCCCGTGTGATGGCCCTGATGCCCCAGGATGTTGGGTGTGTTTGGGGCAGGATGGTTGGGAAGCCTTGGGAGTGCCCCATCCCTGCCCTGCCTGGCAGCACCGGGGGCACTGCTGGGGAGGGATAAATATTTAGTGCTGGAGAGCTGCAGGTGGACGGCGGCACTCGGCAGAAGCTGCAGCCCCTCACCTGCTCGGAGGCGAGGCAGGAGAGCGATCAAGGTGAAGGCGCCTTCACATCTCCCCGGCCTTGAACAGCAGATGAAAGGGGGCACTGGGAGCCAGGGATAACAAAAGGAGAGCAGGGAAAGTTCAGGTCAGGCAGGGATTTCTGGCTGGTGGGTTTTCCACTGAGAAATTCTCCCTGCCTCTTTCATGGTGATGAAGATCCTTTTAATTTTTTCTTCCCCCTTTCTCCTCTCCTTCTTCTTTTCCTCTTTCGCCAGGCGGATAGCTGGGAGCCGCGGAGCATGTGATGCATCTTCCATATAGGGGCAGGAGCAAAGCAAGACCAACTGATGGACGCCCTAGGGCCAGACTTGCAGACAATATATAACCTACTGCATGATCTAAAACGCTTCCCACTTCCACAGAGCGAACATCAGGCAGAGCGGAGCTGCAGCGAGGGCAGAGGAGTCCTGCGTGCAGGTAAGTCCCCCTTGTCTCCTTCTCCAGCAGGGTGTCCCAGGGAGGGGGAAGGTGCGAGGGACCCGCTCCGTGCCCGGCTGCTGTGCAGGTGGGTGGGATTAGGTAGTTTTTGCTGTTATCAATGGGGATTTTTAAAGCCTTTTTGGCGCCAGTGGAGTTCAGGACGGTGGTGGAGAGAGTGGGAGATGGAATCTGGCAGAGCCCAGCCTCAGCCTCTGCTCCTGCAAACACGGACACCGTGAGTGGGAGAGCATCCCGGGCCAGCCGACGTTCCTTTACTCGCATTAATTGCTATCGAGGTCCGCCTGGGCTGTGGGAAGCGCCCGGCTCCTGCCCGGCTGCTCTCCGGCATCTCTCGCCCATCACCGTCCCATCCCATCCCAGCCGGCCCCGCTGGGGGTCCCTTTGCCTTTGACAAAGCAGCAAAAGGAATCCTCAAACAACTTTAAAAAGCACTTTTGCTCAGCTCGCCGCCTCCAGCGCCTGCCTGGCTGCCTTCACCTTCCTGCGCTGGAATTTCCTTTGCAAGGGAAACTGTTCCCAGCTGGGACCGGAGGGGGGGACGCGGGCTGGAGGCAACGGGGTGGCAAAACACCAACCAACGTGTGCAGGCGAGGGTTTGTGTGGGTTTGGGGGGGTCCGTACAGCCCAGCTGCTGCGGCGTCCCTGTACCACACACCCGGCCCCACGGACGGGGACCAGGCTCCGTGCCGGGGATAGTTTGTGTCCTGCTGAAAGGAAAATCATCCTAGCAACAGCTCCGCACTCCGCGGGGCCTCGCCGCGTTCGTGGCAGGGAGGGGTTTGTTTGCTTTGGGGTATCGACTGCGTCCTATGGTGATGCGGGGATGGAGGAACCCTGGCTGTGTTTGGGGCTGGGGAACCTCCATGAACTGCCAGACTCTTGGAGAAGCCCTGGCAGTCCCAGGCAAAAGGGACTCCGTAATTGTAATTGGGATAAAGATGGACAAAACCATTAAAATTAATGTTTTGGGGCATTTGGGCTTATACACCCCCAGCAGGTGCACAGATGATAAAACTGCTCTGTGGGTGCAAGGCTGAGGATGCTCCCTTGCTCTGTGCCTCAGTTTCCCCATCTCTGCACCTCCCTTGCCTGGGTCCTGCTGGTCAGCCCCGTGCAGGGGCAGCGCTCAATGCAGTGCCCCAGTGCACGTAGGAAGGGTCAACCCAGGGGAGCATCAGAACCCAGGCACTGAGCGTAATTCAGATTGTATTTAGATAAGGGCACTGGGAGAACCTGCAACAGGCAGAGGCACCTCTGTGAGCAGAGCCAGCCCTGTGGCTGCCACGGCTGGGAGGGGGACGGCCGTGTCCCCACCACCCAGACCGGGATAGGGGTCACCCCAGCAGCACCCTGCACCCTGCTCTGGGCACCGAGGCTGCGGGCACGGCCGGAGATGCCCATCCTGGAGGCATGCAAGTGTGATCAAGTTGGGTTATGGGCCCAGGGTCTGCCACGCAGGGCCAGGGATGTGCTGGGGGTTGGCAGGGAGTCGAGGGTCTGTGCCGGGTGTCCTGCGTGGGGTTGGTGATTTGGGCCAAGCTCTCTCTCTGCTGCCATGAGCTTTTCTGGGTGAGGGGTGGAAATCTGAGGGCTCTCAGTAGCTCAGCATCGCTGGGATCAGGCAGCACAGGAAGGGCTGGCAGGGGCTCAGGGAGTCCCCTGCCCTTGGCTCGGACCACAGCGGATGAGAGGAGAGAACACCTCATCCCCTTGGCTCCAGACCTTTGAAAATCCTTCCTGGTGGCAAATGCTCTCAGATTTCCACACTACAATGACGACAGTGCAACCCCTTCCCAGCTTTTTTGAGCCCCCTTGGTTGTGTTCACACCCTGAAGTCCCAGCTGTGAGCAGGGCACCGAGCCGTTCTCCCCGGGTGCACAGGAACCGAGCATGGCAGGAACTGGGCAAAATCTCAGCTAAACCAGGCCAAGCTGGTACTGCTGGGTGCCCCATCCTGGTGCCACTGGTCAAGCAGGAGGTCCCCAATGCCATGCACTAGTGCCCAGTCAGAAGGAGCAGCAAAGATGTCAGGGATTTTTTCCCCTTCATGGGATAAGATAATCCCTTTCTCCCATTGCTTTTCTCCTCATTGTTTTTCTCCTCTCCCACCCTTCCCAAATCTCAAATCTGGGACAAATTTCAGGGCACTTTCAGCCAAGATGATGCCTAAAATCAGCCCTTCCGCTTCTCACCGACTCCAGACTGGTTTTGGCTAGCAATGCTGGGTTTGGTGGGGGAGACATCAGTAGCGTGAAACATCCACTCCAGCGCCATTGCTTGGTGTTCCCATCTCGATGAGCACCATGTGGAGAAGGTTTTGCCCCTGCAGTGCCTTACCCTGATCCAGGGATTGTGTCCTGGGTTTCTCAGTGACATGGCTGCAAGGGCACTGCCTGTAGGAACCACCAGCCCTGCTGGGAGCTGTGCAGGGACCAGACTGAGCACACCTCCTAAACCGAGAGCAGGACTTGTGTCCCTGCTCTCCTGCCAGCACCAGCTCTTGCTGGACCTGGAGATGCCTCAGCTTGCTCTTCGTGGGCTGGGGGGTGGGCTGGGTTACCCACCTTCATGCTTGGCTGCCTGCCTTGGAGCCCACCCTCATGCTTGGGCTGTGTCCATGTTTGCATTGGCTCAGGATTGTTATTATTTGCAATTATTATAATTATTTCTGATTAGAATGGTACAGAGGTGTGGGGCTGGCAGAAGGGTTGATGGACACAGGGGGCACAGTTGTTGCTGTTCCACAGATCCTCCTTATGGTCCTGCAGAGCTTGGGAGGAGAATCCTTTGGGTCTGGGGGAAAAGGGACCGACCCCATTTCTGACATGCTGTATGGCAGGGAGTGAGCTGCGAGCCTGGAGGGAGGGAGCCGCACACTGGGCAGGGATTGCGGAGGATCCGATCGCTCTGCGGGACCCAGGGAGGTTTCCTGGGCACAACATGAGACACTGTATCCCAAACCCGGGGCGGGCACCGAGCCTGGCACTGGGACTGCCGGAAAGGGCTGGCAGAGGTATCTGATCACTGCAGCACGGGTTCCTCTCCGGGATCCCGGGCGGTTTCTTGGGCACAACATCAAGCACCCCATCCCAAACCCGGGGCAGGCACCGAGCCTGGCACGGGGAGCGCCGGGAAGGGCTGGCAGAGGCAGCGGGGCTGGCACAGCTGTGTGGCTTTCAGAGATACTTGATCGATAGCTCCTTCCTCCCACTCCCCCCACTCCCCCAATCCCCACATGCATTTTTCATGCTAACCCCTCCTGGGCAAAGGCTGTCTGCGCAGGAAAAGAAACAGAAAAAAACACAAAACACAACAAACCGCAACCAAAATCTACGTTTGTTTCTCTGGTCCCCAGAGATGGTTGTAGTTTAAGGGCCAATCTATAGATTCAGGGCTGGGAATATCTTTGCTCCATGAACAAAGAGGGATGAAAAAGCTCCCCGGGGCTTTTCTCAGCCTTCTTCAGGTTGGCCCAGAGCTGGAAAAGGCTCTGTACAGTGAGGGGTCTAATGGTGCAACATTGCCTGGGCAAACTGGGGAGGCTGGAAGGGGGAGCTGGGCTCCTCTGTAGCTCTTCCTGGGGTCACAGCTCTCCCAGGATATGCTGGGATGCTGTGAGTAGTAACAGGGGTCCCTCCCTGGAGTACAAAGGGTCTCCAGGGCTCCTTGTGCGTCTGAAAGTCAACCCATGCATGCAGAGCTGGGTCCAGGGTGATCCCAGGCCACAGTGGCTGGGAAGGCTGGTGGATCCCTGGGCTGATCCTGCCTGGCCCCCGGGAAGAGCTCAGATGAAGGTTTGGGTATTTCTCAGAGTTAGGGGAAAGGCTGCAGGGTTTGAGCAGAGGGCAGTTTTCAGGGTGAATCTCCTTTTTCGGTCTCCTGTTGTCAGTGAGGGGTGCTCCCTTTTTTGCTCCCCACTTTTGGGCGGCAGGAGTAAGACCCGGTAGCACGGCACAGCCCATGTTTCCCCAGTGCTGGAATGCTCCCGTGACTCTCCTTCCCATCAGCGGCGCCTGCCCAGCCTGCGCAGGGAAGCTGCGAGCTGACCGTGTGTCTGTGCTGAAGGACCGACCCTGGGTGAGGTTCCCGGGGTCCCTCCAGACCCACAGTCCCCGCTGCATCGCTGGCACCTCTCTCCAGGCACAGCACCGACTGCTGCAGCCCCGTTACCTCGGGAGCGCGTCAGTGCCTGTGACACCCGGGGCCAGACCCACCTCCACCGGCTTTGATTCCAGCAGCATCCCAAAATTCCCGTTATTTCCCCGTGAAGCCGATGGCACACGGCTCCCCCCGCCCTGTAGCGGTTTCTCTGCTTCGTGAAGAGCCCGGGCGGCGTGGGCAGCGTGCGGGCAGGCACAGAGCATCCTCCCCGCAGCGCTCCCACCGCCCCCGGGACCAGGCGCCGGGGACGCGGCCGCACCGAGACGGCGTGTCCGGGGTCCAGCGCACGGGAGCGCTTCCCGTCTGACGGCGAAAGGGCACGGGCCAGAAATAGAAGGGGGAGGAGGACGCCGTGACCTTTCCAGCAGCCGGTGACGAATAAAACTTTCCGGCTACCTGTAGGAAGGCGCAGGGCAGGCTCCGATATCGGCTCATCAAAGGACGACGTCCCCTGTGAGCAGGACAGCCACAGCCACGGCGCCCGGGGGAATTCCTGGGACGAGCCTGCCGGTGCCTGGCTCCAGCGCGTGTAGGGCTCCAGACACGCGGTGGGTTCCGGCCGCGGCCGGGAGCTCTCGGGATGCTCCTGGAGCTGAGCAGGGACGGAGGACAGGACGGTGGCTGCCACCAGCGCGAGCAGGAGGGCAGAGACATCTCTCTGCTAACAGGCTCCCGGAGGTCCTTTGGCTGCTCCCCTTGGGACATCCAGGAGGGGATGGGATGTCCCCATGCTCAGCCATGTGCTCAGTGCAAGAGATTCAAGATACCCCCAAAGACCCACCCGGGATCCACCTCTGCGTCCATGCACCAGGGGACACGCAGCGGCAGCAGGGACTGGGATGCTGCAGCCAGCCGGGGCGGCCGGGGTGCACACTGTCCCCACTCAAGGGCTCAGGAATGTCCCCGCAAGCCCCACGGCAGCAGACCCCGGCAGGAACCTGCGGGGGGGCCGCCCCCATCCCCTCCTCTTCCCCGCTCCGGGACGCAGTGGCATCCACCCGGATGGAGCGAGGCAGCCGTGCCGCCCCCACCCCAGTTGTCCCCCTGCTCGCTGACCCGGGCGGGGGGATGGCAGCCGGCTCCCCCCGGCCCCCCCCTCGCAGATGGCGTGGGCAGCCAGCACAGGTGGCCCTGCGCCACGGCAGATTGGGGCCGGCTGCCTGCGGAGTGCCCGGGAAGGGCTGAGTCCCTGCCACGCTTCGGGGACGAGAGCAGAGCCAGGGCCCCCCCATGGCACAGGGGGTGCGGAGCCGAGGGGGTGCCCACAGCGCTGTGCCCAGTGCTGGACCCGGCGCTTCAGCACTGACGCCAGAGCCCTGTAAGATAATAAACCCAGGACACGGACGGGTGACAGGGAGCTGGTGGGTCAAGTGTGAGGGGGGACACAGGGTCTCCTCTCTTGCCTCCAAAGAGATGAGCGGGCCCACAGCATCAGGAGGTTTTGGACGGGTCGGATTTTAAGGAATTGCATCAAACAATGCCATGCAGGGACAGCCCGATGCAGATGTCTGGACTGGATCCAACATCTTGTGAGGAGATTTTCAAGACGCAGCTTCCCACAGTCCTTCCAGCCAGGGCAAACACCCTGGTGGGTGCCAGACACCCCAACTGGATGGTCTGGGACTCACTTCTAGGAGAAAAGGACCTGCAAGGGGAGAAGAGAAGCACCCAAGCTCCGAATCACCCCCACGTGAGGCTTCTGTCTCTCTCCATGGGTAATGGTGCTCAGCCCACACGAGCTCCAGGGTGGGCACGACCTGGCAGTGATGGTATCAGCTCCAGGGTGGGCACAGGGTGGGGATGATGGTGGGACTGTCCCAGCTCGAGGGGACCCATCCCGTGGCATAGAGAGGGATCTTGTGCTGGAGATGTGGTGCAGGAGCTGTCAGGGCAAGGTTGGTGGCTGGAGCAGGTAAATCATTAATGCCGGAGAAAACCAGGCTGGCATCCTGCCCATCACTCGTCGATAGGAAAAGTTGATGTTGGAAGGGGAATTTTCACATATAACCTTCCCCTCCCTTCTCTGCCTTCCCTCCGGGGGCAGAGGGCTGGAGCAAGGAGCCAGCCCGGAGCCACGCACGCACCCAGCCCCAAACCAGCCTCTTGCCGAGCACGTTCTCTTCCAGCCCAGCTGGTTTTGCTCCCAGCCTGCTCCGTCTGTGCACATTAAAGCTTTTTCTAGGTCTGAACTGCTTTTGGCAAGCCAGGCTCCTGTTGGTCCCCACCACCCTCCCCACGGCTGCTCCCCCCGATCCGCTCCCCGTCTGGCTCCCGCTCCCCCTCCCCGGTCGAAGCCCTGCCAGGGACATGGCAAATCAGCGCGAAGCCTGCGGGGCAAATCGGTACAAATGAGACCAAGCAAGAGGGTGGGGAGGGACGGCGAGGGGGGGGGCGATGACTCCTGGGTTGGCGCTTCTGTTCCCGAGTTTGATGTTTCCTGCAAACAACCCTGTAAATGCTCAGGAGTGGCTTCGGACATCACCTGCCCCCCGCCTCGGCGGGGTTTGGGGACGCTGGGTCCCAGACGGGGGGGACAGCCCTCGCCCCGCTCCCACAGCCTCCCCGCAGCCTCCCGGCCCTGAGCAGGGACCCAGCCGGGACGGGGGCCGAGCTGTAAGTCCTGACATTTCAATCTGTTTTGGGGATGGATGGGGTGGGCGGAGGGTGGAAGGTGCTGGAGGCAGCAGAGGGACTCACCGCGGGTCTGGGCGGGGAACAAAACCCACCAAGGACCTGGAGCAGAAAACATCCCCCTGTTTAAAGCTGCCTGCTCCTGCCAGTTTTGCACTCTCCCAAATAAATTCCCAGGCATCTGGCGGTGCCAAGGGAAGCCCTGTGCCACGGCACAGGCAGGGAGCAGCAGCCGGTATCCGGAGCGGGGATGTGCAAACCCGCTGGGAGCAGGGAGGTGACTGTTCCCAAGGGATGCTCTTTGATCCCGCTCTCCGGTCTCTTTGCAAGCCTTGAAACTCCTGATTATTAAAGGCACTCGGCACCGGGGAGGTCATATGGGGCCTTTCTGCTTGGGTTGCTCTCCTAATGACACGTCCGACTGCCTTCACCGGGGATCTGCTCACGCGAGTCCCCGACAATAGAAAGTTTGTGGAGGATTTTGGATGCTTTCCCCGTGACCGTGTGGTGGTGGTTGCAGAGGTCTGACTGGTTTCCCCACTGAAAAATGAAAGGATACATCGGGAAAAGGGAACCAGCCTGGGAGGACACAGAGGGCAAGTTAATTTTAATGTATTTCCCTCTCTGCTTTTGTGTAATAATCAAAAAGATCAATGGTTTTCAGCAGGTTTGGAGATGTGACAAGTATTTGCAATTGTGGATAAATAAAAACCAGGGGAAGGGGGAAATTTAACAGTAAGGCAGTATCATCCTTGTTATCCATATTTTTTTTCCTCTAAATCCTTCTTAAAGGAAGTGAAAACTAAACTGAGCTGTTGAATTGCCAGAGGAGGTGAGCTACTGAGATGCTTAATGGTGTCAGCTAGGAATATACTTCCTCACGCCGGGGAATGCGTGTTGGTAGGAATTTTGACAACTAAATCAAAAGGTCACATAACAAGGAACAGTTCATAGCAGTCAGGGGCTTCTTAAAAAAAGGTGAGGAAATCAGTGAGGCCCAGCTGTGTGTCAGGGTGGTGGCAAATCCTGGGACTGGCACAGGGAGAAGTTTTTGGCACCCACTGGATGCTGCTGCCCTGCTCTCACTCCTCCTCCAGGGCGAGGATTTGGGTTCCCCTCTGTGAAAATCTGGGACAGGAGGATGTGGATGTGTCACCCCTCATTCCCTTAGGTCTTCTCACCCTTTTCTGGAGATCCCAAGGCATTTCAGAGCACAGGCATCTCGGGGACTGTCACAGCAGCTGCTCCCGGCACCGCGCGGGCACCCGGGTCCCGCAGGAATGCGGCTGCACGGCCATTCCACCTCATCCTGCGGCGCAGCACAGGTTAACGAGCTGCATCCCCGCTTCCTGCACCAGCTAATAACATCCCTGCCTCCTCCCGGTGGCTTTGCCTCGGGCCCTTGTTACTCCTCTTGGTCATCCCTTGGCCAGTGCAGACCTCGCTGGGCAATTTGGTGGCCAAGTGCTACCTGCCCGCTCGGCGTCCCTGCCTCCACCCAGAGCAACATCCCTCGGCTCCCGTCCCCATGCTGCAGCCCAGGCACTGCCCACGGTGCGGGGCCAGGGGCTGAGCAGCTCAGCCCATTTTTGGGAAGCAATGGAGCTGGAAACACAGGGAGGATCCCAGCAGGCAGCATCATCCTTGATCTGCATTAAAAGCCCGACCAAACATCGTCACCAAGTACCAGGCAGAAGGCAGAGAGGTGCCTGCTGCCCACGGGTCAGCCCACAGCGCTGCGGAGGTTCCTGCCCAAGAATAAATAAGTATTTTGAGACTAAAAATGTGTTTTGGAGAGAAATCTGCCTGCAAAGAGGTGTGATGTGCTCAGGGTGTGATGTGCTGCCTGGTGTGCTCCGGGTCCCCGCAGATCAGCCTCCTCTCTCCCCTCTGCTGGGAGCCAGGTATCCCCCAGGAACAATCCGAGTTCCTCTCCTGAAGGGTTTATGGATGTCCTCGTGTGCTGGCCCTGATCCACGGTGTCTCGTCCCTGTGAGAAGGTTTCTGCCTGGCAGAGCTCCTCCAGATTCCCTGGAGCCCATCCCAACCAGCTTCTCTGCTCTGCAATTTCCCTGCTGTTCCCAAGCTCTCCCAACCAGCATTGGATCATTTTCCCTTTAGATTTTTATTTAGCAGGTGGAATTGTTTGTGCTCCCCTAAGGATGTGGAGGGAGAAGCAGTGGATGTTCCTGCTTAGGACCATTTTGAAACGGGTTTTACAGCGGGCTGGATTTCATGGATGTGGTCACGAAACTGCACCGGTGTCACTGCCAGATCAGCATATCAAACCCTCCCTCCCCAGTTTATTTTTTGCTTTAACCTTAAACATACCAAGTCCTTCAAAGGTGGCAGTTCCTTGGTGGCTGGTTAGACCTTGTCATGATTTAAATGGCTCCATCCTAAAATTGCTGGCTGGAGGCAGTGCTGGGAGCTGGCAGGCAGGAGCAGGGATAAGCCATGTCCTCCCGGCCGGGGCCCCAGCATTGCAACAGCCCCCCTTTTCCAGGGGTGGTTGAAATCTTGGCCACATTTTGGCTAAAAAGAGACCTGTCCTGTAACTCAGGGGAAGGGGGATCTTCGGGGATTACCCTGGACAACAACATCCCAGCCAAGAAAAAGAAGGGGTATACCGTGCGTGCAGCAAGGTCTGTTCCCTGTGGCTTGTGGTCCCCTCTGCCGCCCTCCCCTGCCCACCTGAGCTGGCAGGAGAGTCCGTCAGGAGGGAGGCAGTGACTGAGGGTGTCTGCTGGCAGGTCTGTATCCTGAGGGTGTGCTGAGGACACTGTGGGCTGCGTGGGGTGATCCCAAATGAGGGCTGGGTGGCTCGCACCAGCAATGCTCTGCTTTGCAAACCCCTGGGGACACTGACCCAAGTCAGAAAGTCCCAAGAGGGCCAGCTGTGGGACAGCCAAGAAATCCCTGGACACTGCTAGCTCCATCCCAGTCTCTGCTGAGATGTGCAGAGGTCCCTGCAGGGACACAATGGCCCCTGGTCCTGCAGTACACATGGTTCAGACCCATCAGGGAGCACCCAGAGTGAGCCAGACATAATCTTGGTCTCTGGGACAGATGTGAGCCCTCCCTGAAGTCCCTTCCATCCTCAAGGATGGCAAGAAGGTGCCAGGGTGAATTTACTGGGGGCAAATCTTGCCAGAGCAGCACAACTGCCCACTGTGAGGAGAGGACTGGCTGCCAGGACGGGGTGGGAGAGAAAGGGATCCTGTTTAAGTGACCTTAGCATGGCCCCTGACATGGCCTGCTGCAGTGTCCTCATGGCCAAACTGGAAATGTAAAGACAAGGTGGGTCAAGAACTGGCTGGACTGCCAGGGTCAATGGGCTGTGCAAGGTGCAGCTCCCAGCTGGAGAAAGGGAATGGCAAAGTCCCACATCTGGGATGCAGTAACCCCCTGAAGCAGGGCATGTCCTGGCAAATGGGCTAAAAAGAAGCTTTGCAGGAAAGGAGCCACGTCCAAGACATGAGCAGAGCCAGCATCTTGACTCCCAGGAGCCGGACTGAGAGAGGAGAGGATGGGAAAGGCTCTGAAGATAGCAGGAAGAATGGAGACAGGGAAGGGTGAGGGAAATGCTTGGGATGCCCTTGTGTGAAGCTCCTCTCCTGTAGCAAAGGATAAGTGGGGACACAGCAATGGACACATCCAGGAGCAGGAGAGGGTTGGGCTGCAAGGCAGGAGGGGGGCAGGCAGAGGAGGGGTGAAGACTCCCTGTTCCTGTCCCCAGAGGATATCGGGGGAATTTGAACTGCAAGAAGGTGAATTTTCTGGTGGGAAGATGGAGAGCGATTCGGTGGAGCAGCAAATACAAGAACAGCAGATGGGAGAGAGCTCGGGATGTGAGCAAAGCAGTATCAATATAGGAACCTTTGGCCATCTTTGGTGTGTCTTAGGACACACAAAAAGAGCTGGGCTCTGCCAAGCCAGGAAAAGCAAAGCAGAGGAGATCTCCTTCCTTTCTTATCATTCCCATCCCCAGGGCATTTATGGACCGTGAACGGTCCAAGGATAAATGGAAAGTGAAGAGGAGGAGAACATTTCTGGTATGAGGAACTGGGCTGTAGAAATTTGGAGAGCCTCAGGGAGCCTTTGGGTTGGTCAAGGGGTGACTAAATGCACCTCACTGTATGATAGAGCTCATTGCTTTGCAGGGGAGGTGGCAGAGGAGGTGGAATCTTGTCCATATCCGGACTGGGGACCTGTGCTCGTGTGGGCAGGGAGATGATCTAACCTCTGTGTCCACACTGAGAACACTCATGAGGCTTGGTCTGTGCTGGATGGGAGAATTGGATTGTGGTAATCAGAGCAGAGCTGAGCCCCACATCACCCTTCTTGGACTGCTGCTGGTGTGCCACAGCATACACAGGGACCAGAAAGGGCTTCTGGAGATTTCCACCATCCCCAGAGGTCCTCCAGACGGAAGGCTGAAAGGGAACCTCCCAGTGCAGGTGGTCACAGGCAGTGGGATCCATCCTCGGCTGTCACCAGCAGGAGAAGGAGAAACTTGTAAGTGGGGAAAGGAATTTCAGAGGTCATAGAAACTGGAAGAAGCTATGGAATTTTTTTCTGGAAACAGGAAAGCCCTGTACATTACAGGCATGGCACAGACTTTAGCACAAAGGATGGCTGGACCTACATTCCTCTTCCAGCTACAAACACTTCTTAAGCCCCCCAAGTCCTCTCCAGCTGTCCATCATCTTCCCATGCTCACCATGCCAGCCTGGACACCACCTCCTCTGCACACCCCTGGGTGCCAACCACACCGTTGATCCTCCTGAGTGGCACAGACTATCCAGCTGCACATTTTCATTTGGAGACTGATGATGTCTTCACAAATTTGGAGATCCTTTTGCCATCAAGCTGCTGACTCCACGGCTGGGAGCCTGTGGTCTCCTGAGGCTCCATTAGCAGGTAGAGTGGAGGTGGAGGAAGATGTAGGAAGCTCCCACAGTGGGGCCGAGGCAGAAGCTTTGCAGGTGGTTGATATAATGTGAAGAGACAGTCTTACATCTCCTCAGCAGGACCTGCCTCTTCCCCCGAAGGGTTCGCAGCAGGAAAGGCTGTGGGAGGAAAGCCTTTTGCGGTGGAGGACCCTCACGTCTCTGGAGAGTAGCCTGGAGGCTGTGACGGCCTGATCTCGTCTCTCAAGGAGCCTGTGAGTTGTGCTGTGAGTGTCACAGGCAGACGATGATGACTCCAGCCCATTGTCACTTGGTTGAATGCTTTTCACGGGGTGTTGGGGTTGCCACAGGGAGCCTTCAGGCCAACTTTTTGTGGGTGGAGGCTAGAGGAGAGGTCAGAGACATAGCCACACTTCTTAAGCAAGTGCACAAATGGGAGAAGATTTGACCCAAAATGAGGGAAAACTTTACACGTGGAGGTGCTGGAACTCCAGCACATGGCAGGCAGTAAGCTCATCATCTGGCTGAAGGACATCCCAAGGCCGGGCAGGAGATGCCAGACATCCAAAAGCAGCAATGCTCACAAAGACGGACCCACCCCATGTCTGGGCTGGGTTTTGAGTCTCACCAAAATCCACCTGTGAAGAGAGCTAAGCTTCCCCAGCCAGAAAATCCAGATCCCTCCACAGGCTGGAAACCCAAAGGCTGGGAATCCAAATGCTGTTAGATTTGTAGACCATGAATTGATCTTGCCCCTGGGATGTGAAGCACATGGTTTGGTGAGCCCACATATGGAGACACAGAAGTGGTGATGAAGAACTTTCCGAGCAGCAGAGCCACCCTGAGCTACAGGACGAGGGTCACAGCCTCTGGCCTTGCACATGAAGATGTGGTGTGTGGGCAGATGTGGAAAGATTGGCTGTTTGGAGGAGACAGGAAACCCCAGCTCTTCTGAAGATGTGGGTTTGGGAAGAGGAGAGATCTTGGTGCAACAATTGAGATCGAGCTGGAGGAAGGCACAGCTCGAGGTGGGAATAGTTTCAAAGTTGCTGATGTAGGGACCCAGAGGCAGAGGTGGTGGGATGGCCACACACAGTCACTCACACAGTGGCCATACAGGGTGAAGCTGGGGAGGAGCAGAGCTCCCAGACCCACCAGCCACGCTTCCCTCCTCTTGCCGAGTGCCTGCTGCTTTACCATGGCCAATTGCCTTCATCCCAGCTCCGATAAACGCTTAAAAGCTCAAATCACACAACCCCAGGCTATGAAAACAAAAAGGGACCCGATAGCCGCTAATAGCCGAGCAGCCCCTGCGGCAAAAGCGTGTAGTGTAGGGAAAGTGGTTTGCATTGATCAGTGGCTCCCGCCCCACCCGCTCCCCTCCCGCGGCGCTGCCCGGCTGCTCCAGACACGGCGCTGGGGAAAACGGGATAAAACCCCACGGGAATTTCCAGAAAGGCAGAGTCCGGGTAATGGCAGGAGCAGGATGGTTTGTGGGGTTGGTGTGAGATCCCATTAAAGGGCCACCCTTCTGCTCCACGCTGTCCTGTCCTGGCACAGTCACCAGGGCAATGCATCCCTGGATGACAAAGAGCAGTGCCAGGGCCACACAGACTGGAGTGATGCTGAGCCCTGGGAAGTGAGGGGCCTGGACAGCCTGGAAGGAAGCAACTGGTGGATGTAGGAGCAGGGAAGAGTTGTCCCTGTGGCTGGTGCTGGGTGTGCAGGGCACCATCAAAGAAATCCCACCTGTGGAGGGTAGGACCAGCCCATAAGAGACCACAGGAATCCTCAGCTGCAGGACAAGGTGCAAGGCAGGAGGTTCATTACAACAACACTTAGTGGAGAAGAACTTCAGGGCCTTTCCTGAGCCCATTCCTACATGCCATGTCCTACAGCCATCTGGGAAAGCTTGAGGGCAGCCAATTTCCATGGGAGCGTTGCAGCTCCCTGGCAGCCTCCCAGTCAGCACTAGAGCACTTGGAGGTCAGCAGCAAAGAAAGGACATCAGTTTGAGAGATGGGGTCTTTGTTCCAGCCAGAAAACCTCTTGGGAGTCTGCAAAAGCAGATCAGGGCAAGTTCACATGCCCACCTACAGGTGGAGAGGGTTTGTATTGGTACAGGAAACCCACTGGACTGAGCCCCTTCCTTCAAGTGGCTGCCACACATCAGGAGCAGGCTTAGGGAAAGGGATGGGATCTGGAAGGGTTTGGCCCTGTGTCCAGCTTCAGCCTGGAAAGGAGATGGTGACGCAGGGGTGTGGTGGTGAACCATGTGTCTGGAGGGTGGACAGGGACCGTGGTTGCTGCTTCTACCAGTCAAAGAATTGGGGGGCATCAAACGAGACTTGTGGGGACAAGCTGGAGGATGAAGCTCTGGGTGGTGTGCCAGGAACTCCCTGCTGCAGGATGCTTCAGGGGCTGAATGCTTCCACAGCTTCCAGAGAAGCTCCTGCAGATTCAGAGTGGGGATGTGCATCCTGTGTGCTGCATCCAGCGGCACCCAGTCTGCTGGGATGGCTGATGGGTTAGGAAAACTGGAGCAGTACCACAGATGCTTGTCCTACATCCTGGAAATCGAGTTTTGGCTGTTATTAGAGACATGAGCCGGATGGACAACTGAGGTGCTGTAGCTCAGCTGCCCCGACGGTTGTGTGCCCTTCCATGCATCCCCGTGCATGGAGACCAGGCTGGGATTTTTTAACTACTGGAGCACCAGGGACTGCGGATCTCTTCCCTGGGCATCTCTCTCTTCTTCCTTCCCTTTGTCTCTCCCTCTCTTTCTTCTCCCCTTGCCGCTCGGCTCCCTCCATCGGAGCGCGCCCCTCTCCCCTCGGCAGTCCCGGGGAGGAGAGCGGGGATGCTGCAATTCCCAGGCACAGGTGCGCGGTCCCTGCCGAGCGCTGCCCCCAGGCACGGCCCCCGCCGCCGCAGCTGACAGCCCACTGGAAATAATGTGTTGTGGCAGAGAGAGACTCAGCAGACCACGAAGATCTGCTGGTGCGGGAACTGCTCAGCAACCAGGAGCCACAACGCCTGTCTCCCAGCTCCGCAGGGCCTGAGCCGGCTCTGGGGATGCCTCTGCTCCGCCGGAGCCTGCCTGGCTCACACGCAGGGCACTTCCCCACTCTCTCCCATTCTTTCTCTTTGCTCTTTCCTCTTTTCCTCCTTTGCTGCTCCTCTCCGCAGCGTTAAGGATGTGGAAGCAGCCAAGCTGCCTGTCCCTACACGGGACATCTCTCTGCCATCCTCTGCACCACCGGGCACAGGAGGGGAACCAACGGCTCTCGCAGCAGCCTTGGAGGAGGAGGATCAGGTGTGCAGGAATGGAACAACCAGTTCCAGTCTTCCAGCAAAGATTTAATCTGCCTCTGGCATATAAACAGCAAATGTTTGTTCAACTGACCTGCAAACAGGCGACGTGCATCGCAGCGGGACCGAGGTGCCCAGCTCCCCGCTCCGCCACTCTTGGTTTCTTGCCCTCTAGCAGGGTGACACGGGGCAGGGGACCAGGGACAAGCAGGTCCGGGATGCTCGGGGCACCCCAGGCTTGGTGGCTGGAGCCAGGGAGTGATGCTCGGAGGGGCCCCCTCCTGCCCAGCTGCTGCTGCATCCCTTCTGCTCCCCTGGGCAGCGCAGCGTGTGTGGAGCTCTCACGGCTCACAGGCGTGACGTGCACACGGCGTGGCTGAGGGCTGAAGGACAAGCGTGTCCCCGCGGGCAGGCGGGCAGGCTGGGAGCGCTGAGGTGAACCTTCAGGCCCCGAGCTCTGCCCGCACATCCCACTGCGATGGGAGAAATCAGCCTGGGCTGCTGCAGGGCAGGGCTGCACCCCGGGGCTCCCTTCCACATCCCAGGGGATGCGGGTTCGTTACAAGGGGACGTTTTTGCCTATTTTCTGCATGAGCAGATCTTAGTGGCAGGGTCAGCTACCAGCTCGTTGGCATGCAGGGGGTTGTCTCCCAGCCCTGTCTGTAGCTCAGCCTGCCCCTGGGGAAGCCACAGCATGGCTCATTCCCTGTCCCCATGGCAGGTGGGAGATACTCTGCTGTTTGATGTCAAACCTCAGAAAGAAATTTGAAAGGGTTCTGTGCAGGTAATTCTATCACACAAACGCTCTCACCATGCTCCCAGGGGAAGGGGATGTCCCTGGTGCCCATGGTGAGGAGAGTGGGTACCAGAGCATGGGATCATCCTTCAGCCCAGCACAGCCACTGCCTGGGCACGGGGCTGGAGGGACTGTCCCCAGGGCCACTGGTATTGCAGGCTGCAGCCAGAGCATCCCTGTGTACCTGGAGCAAGATGCTCAGGGAAAAAAGCACGGGCCTGTGGGGCTGCGGGGTGAGAGGTCAGCCCCAAGGGTGTGGGCTCACCGAGGGGAGCAGCAGGAATGCCATCCAGCTGTGGGAGGTGGGCACTATCACGGGGCCACGTGGCAATCCATCCTCTGGTGTGGTGCTGCCGCAGGAGCCCCTTCCCTGCCCATCCCACTCTGATCCCAACCCCTTGGCACTGCTGTGCCCATCCCCCTGCCCTGGGAGCTGCAATGCTCACCCCCAGCCCTCAGGGAAGCCCCCCAGACCATGTGCAGAAGGATGGGGGCTATGGCTGAGCACATTCCAGGCTGCTGGGGAGCAGGGCCCATTGCAGGGGCTGTCAGGTTCTTGAGCCACTGCCTGGACCTGCCCCCAGGCAACTCCTTGTCCCAGCTGCCCAAAGCTGCAGAGACACACGCTGTTTCCCTTCCGATCCTCCAAATCTTGTCTCCTTCTTCCCAGAAGCCAGGGAGCAGAATTTTTCCCCAAATGGCTCCAGCTGCCACATTGGTGCCAATCTGGAGCTGCTTCTGGCCTTCTCCTTCCTGGACTCTGCATTCCCACACCAGCCTGGCTGCAGGGTCTCTGGGGCAGAGCTCTACTCTGGGACTTGATGCATGGGGGAAGGGTTTGGCCCCTGAGAAATGAGCCCCAGATACACAGAATGAGCCCTCAAATTCGCTGCTCTCCCCAGGAGAAGCTGGCAAGTCCCTCCAGAGCAAAGCAGCGTCTGGACAAGTGACACAGGCGTTTGCATCGGTGTCAGGTGCCGTGTGACTGCTTGGCCATCTGTGAAGGAGCCCAATTTCATGACCATGGAGCCTGTGCAGGTCTGGCTCCTCTGGGAGATGAGGAGTGGGGGGGCTGTGCCCCCTGCCCACTCTCAGAGCTGGTGGGGGCCAGACTGTGGGACAGGCGTGACACTGCTGTCCCAGGCAGGTTGTGGTGGGAAACATTGGGCAGCCCAGTGTCAGGGTCCTGCAGGGGATATTGCCTGGACATTTTAATCTCGGCACCACCTGGAAGGGGGGGAGGTGTAGTTTAGCCTGGATTGGTTTTCCAGGCCAGATTATCCCTGTTCTGTCACAGGACAGTGTCAATCCCACAGGCCAGGGAGGCAGGACTGGTTTTCCAGCAGTAACACCGGGTTATAGGCTCAGTCCGCAGCCTCTCCCACCCAGTCCATCCATCCCACTGCCCTCTTTGCACTGGATCACACATTCTCATGCAGGGTTGCAGGCACCCGAACTTAGCCCAGCTGTGCAGCAGCTTCGGAGCCAGAGCGTTGGAACACCTCGGTTGGCTCTGGCACTGCAGTACCCCAGGAGATGGCAAAGCCAAACGAGTCTGTGCCCAGCACGGTATTAGGGCTGCTGACTCTTTTATCACCTGCCCTCAGCAGGGAAATGGTCCCTGAGCTGGGCTGGGGCTGCTCCAGAGAGGCTCTGGCTGGCCAGGCAGGTCACCTGGGTGCCTCAATGTCAGTTTGAGGTGGTTTAGCTCCAACGCCTTTAATAGTGTTTGTTTTCCTTTTCCTCTGGGGTGGTTTGAGAGAAGAGGGTCGATAATGAGATCAGCACATACAGGCATACCTGCAGGGTTTGGGGAAAAATTCCATCACTTGCCTGGGTTTAAATCTCAAACCTGGAAATTCCAGACTGAGGTCCCCGAAGCTCCACTCTCTGGGGCCAGGAGGTGCCCACAGAGCAGAGCCATGTCCCTGGGAGCTGCAGGCACAGCTCACCACCTCCATGCTGTCCTTCTTCCAGGGCACGCTGTGCTTCCCGGAGAGGTGTGGGAAGATTCACCTGCCGTGCCCCTCCATTCCCGCCAGGAGCCATCTCCAGGCAGCCTCCACCATGTCCAAGGACGACGTGGGCTGCAAGCTGACCTCAGTCTACAAGCACAAGGAGAGGAAGCCGAAGAAGCCTCACTACATCCCGAGGCCATGGGGCAAACCCTACAATTACAAATGCTTCCAGTGTCCCTTCACCTGCATGGAGAAGTCCCACCTCTACAACCACATGAAGTACAGCCTGTGCAAGAACTCCCTGTCCCTCCTCATCGAGTCCGACTGGCCCTACAAGAAGGGCAACCTGCTGCACCCGGAGCTGCGCCTGCTGCACACGGAGAGCTCCCGCCTGCGCGGGCGGCGGGACGAGCAGGACACCTGCGACTCCTCGGCCACCCCGGGAGGCTCCGTCCGGGCCAAGCAGGTCTCCAGCAGGGATGGCCACGAGGACAAGCCGATGACAGGGGTGGAGATCCTGCCTGCTGAAGGGGCTGGTGAGGAAGGTGGCCAGTTCCAGGAGGAGGAGGAGGATGTTGCTGGCCTGCTGAGGGAGATGGATGCGGGGGAGAAGAAAGAGAGAAATGAAGAGCCAGGTTGCCAAGGTGACCCAGCTGAACCAGAAGTGAACACTTTGGTCTTCGGCTTCAAGAACAAGAGGGACAACAAGCCTTGCAAGGAGGTGGAGCCTGACTTCATCATCACAGATGTCTTCTCCCTCAAGAACCATGTCATGAAGAGCAGGGAAATGGCCTCCTCTGACCTAGATGCTAAGCCAAAGCATTGCAAAGTGCCAAAGAAATGCCTGGCCAGCGGCGGGATCTTGATGGAGCAGTGGAAACTGGTGGCAAATGGGCAAAGGAGGAACACACCTGAGGTCTCCCCACCTTGTACCGACAGCAACATCATCCCGTGCTACCCCCCTCCAGCCTACAGTGACTACCACGAACCTCAGGGCCTGAACCTCTCGCTGCTGGGTATTAACTACCCTTTGAACCCCAGTCTCTTCTCCTACCTGAGCCCCACCATGGCCAACAGCACGACAACACACCCTCACTTGGCTCAGCTGCCCTTCCTGGCCTCCACAGCCCAGCTGATGCACCCCCATGCCTCCCACTTCCAGCCTCTGCAGAGCCCCGAGCGCTCAGCCTTCCTGCCCCGCTTCTACTACCCCCTGCTCTTCGAGCACACCTTCGGCTCCACAGAGAGCAAGATGTCCTCCAGCAAGCCAGACCCCCAGCAGCTGGTGGGCTCAGTCATGCCCACACCAGCCCAAACCAAACCTTCCAGTGAGCCAAACAAACCTGGGCTGCTGAAGGTTCCTGTGCTGAAGACAGGTTTTCCTTGGTCCAAAGGCGTCCGGGAGGAGCCAAGCTCTGAGCTCGGCCACTCTGCCGTGCTGGGGCAGGAAGAAGAGGAGAAATGGCTGTCCCAGGAGAAGGAGAGCAACCCAGCTTTGGGCCTCAGCAACCTACGCAAGAAGTCAGCCACTGACATCTACCAAACTGTGGTGGAGATGAAGGATGGTGCTTTCACCCATGGCAGTGCCAGGAAGACAGAGTTGCCAGTGGTGACCTGTCTGGAGACCAGCAGCCCTCTGGGAAACCCCTTGAAGAGGAAGTTCCCTGCCAGTGGGCTGGATTTGATAGGACCCAAAAGGATGATGCCTGGGAAGCTCAGCTACCAGAGCAGGTAAGGTGCCTGAGATCTCTCTGCCTCTTCCTCACTTCAGGTTAACCTCATTTATCTCCATATCCTGTTCTGTTCCCTGCCACTGATCCATGGGATGAGCCTCAGGGACCTGAGCACTCTTCAGGCTGGTGGTCCACACCAGTGCCCACCCAAGCAGAGCTCCCTGCCCTCCAGGGCCTCATAAGCCCCCAAGTGCCTCCAAGCACCTGGGCTATGTCACAGGTGCTGTCCCTTGCTTTCCTGTGATCTATATAGAGCCAGAGGTGATGTGGTGTCTGTTTGGGGTGGACCTGTGCTCCCCAGGCACCAGGAAAGCACCTCTCGTGTCCCCAGATATCCCAAGTTTGCTGGAACAATCCTTGTCTATTTTTAAACATACACATTTGCATTCCTTTGATTCACCTTCTGCTTTCAAAGCCCAGAAGGAGGGTCACATTCCCAAACATTTCCTTTTACCTGGGGCTAGAAATGTGCACAGCTCCTTTAAACAGAATTTCAGTTCCTCCCCTGGTTGTGCAAGTCCAGCTGTGGCTCCAAGAAAAATGTCACAGTAAACCCACTGCTTTGACACCCAGAGGAGCTTTCTCTGGAGAAGATCTCTGTGGTTTTCTATCTCCACCTGCCCTTTCCACGCTCTCAGGCTGGCTGGACAGATTCCCTCCAATTGGGCCTTCAGGACTGTGGGATGGTCGTTTCCATCAACATTCTCCAGTGCTCCAAGAAGAGGGGGAATCCAGGCTTGGCTAGCTGAGGTGGGATCAGCAGCATCTCCCCAGACTGGCCTCTCCCTTTGTCGGTGCCATGAAATAGTGTGTGTCAGCACCCACTCTCCTCTGGGAGAACAGTGCCAGGAGCAGGCCCAGCCAGGGCTCTGCCTGCTCTGACCAAAGCCCTTCCTGGAAGGGTCTCACGCTGGCAGCAGCCAGTGGAGGAAACCTGGCTAAATCTGGTAACGCTGGCCCTAGACATAAGCCTGAGGATTTTCCTGTCTTTTTCCCTACTGATTGTATCCACTTCTTCTCTGCAGTGGTTCAAGGGCCAACCCTGGCCACATCCCCATGGCCCTGGACCACTGGCACTCAGATGTCCTCACAGGCCAGCCTGAGGAACCAGAGAGGGGCAATGACACAGAAGTCCTTCCCTCTGTGGGTGCTGCCCTGGACCATGGCTTCTGCAAGCAGAGCAGACCCCAAGAGACTTCTGCCACCACGGCAGGCTCTGAGGCCACAACTGTGCTTATCGGGGACCTGTCCAAAACCTTGGAGGAGTACCAAGAGGTGGAGAAGAAACTGTCTGATCTGGCAAAGGAGGACACCCCCGGGCAAAAAGAGCTGAGGGACCAGCTGGTCAAAATCCGAAGGGAGCTCTACCACATCCACCAGGCACTGGAGAAAGCCTCCAAACCCCACGAGGGGCCGCTGGACCTGTCAGTGAAGAGATCCTCGGAAGGTCTGGAGAAGGTCCAGCAGGCCAAGAAGGAGCCCTGCAACGTGAGCCTGGGAAGCGAGAAGCTTCACGGCAAAGACCAAGGGCCCCTCAGCAAATGTCCAGCCACCGGAGAGGCTGGAGATGGGGAGGGGCTGCCTAGCTGCCTCCTCGAGGCCGAGAACAAAACCATTGACCTGCTGATCAAGATGAGCCGCTCCGAGAGCCTGCGGGCGGCCTCCTCCGAGGCGCCTCTGGGTGCCGTGATCAAGGCGGAGGTGCTGCCCCTCACCGTGCCCCTGGAGCTGCGCCACGTCATGGAGCCCTACTACAGCCGGACCACCAAGTGCGAGGCAGACTCCAGCGTCCTGCTCTGCTCCGACGGCAGATCCAGCAGCACGCAGGGCCCGCAGCTCCCGGTCAGCGCCGAGGATGGGCCCCTGGGCTGCCGGGCCGTGCAGCGCTCCCTGTCCTGCAGCCTCCCCAGCGACACCGATGCCGTGTGTGTCCACAGCCCTCTGCATGCTGACCCCTAAACCCACCTTGCTCAAAAGCTCCTGGATCTCACCGATCACCTCATGCTTCACCTTCCCAGTGTCCCACCTTTCCACTCCTCCTCTTCCCCGTGGATGAAAGCTCCACCACTGCCTGGCTGGGACCACATTGTGTGGGGTTCCAGCAGCTCCCCCAGCTGAATCCACAAGGTGTAAAAATCCCATCCCTGTGCTCCCCAGTGTGTCACGGACAGTGCTGCTGGGCTCTGCATGCTCCCAGCCTGAGCACCCCAGTCCTGGAACTCCCTTCCAAAGGGGAGTCACCAGCAGGCACCAAGAGAAAACTGCTAAAAGCAGCAAGAGAAAACTGCCAAAAGCACCACGCTTTCATTAAAAGGCTCACCCAGCCCTCTCATCAGGGACACTCAGGGACATTTGCAACCCAGTTCCCACAATCTGTGGACAGGGGAGGGACTACAGAGGGCCAAGCCTTGGTCCAGGTTGTGCTCAAACAGACCATGGCTGTCACCCTGTACAGAGCAAAGACACAGTGGCTTCATCCCACGGAGGCTGGAGGGTCACAGCTGGGAACCAGACACCCAGCTGGATTGACCCAGAGGCCAAGAGTTTTCTGCACTGTGGAGACAAGAACATCCTGCCAGTCACAATGACAAGTGTGACACAGGAGCCACCATGCCAGCTCCGCACCTGGGTCCTGAGCTCTCTTGCCAGGGCCATTTACCACGTGTAGGGAATGCTGGGCTGTGGGGACTTGGTCCTGTCCACTGACCATCCAGTGTCCGGCTCCTCCTTTTGCCTTCACACAGAAAGGACCTTCCCTCCCTCTCTGCCCATGCAGACGTGATGCATGTTCCTCACCAAGGCCCTGATCCTGCAGAGTTCAGCTCCCAGGAGCTCCTGCCCACTACTCCTAATCCCCCAAACGCTGGTGCATGGGACAGCAAAATGGGTGAGACGATGCTGCCGTGAACCACAGAGCTCAAGAGACACAGACCCCAAAAAAAACTGTGAAGGGACAAACTTGGCCCATCCCAAGCTGGAACAACGCTGAGCAACCGCCCCTGAGCCAGAGCACTGGAGATCAAACCACCCAGGCAGGTGCCTGTGCTTGTGGGATCAGCACCGGCCTTCCCAAAAGGCCACATTCTCCTGTGTTCACTGGGGGTTCTTGACTTTGTTGGGCAGACTGGGACCCACTGCAGGGCGGTCACACGTCCCTGTCCCCACCACCCTTCTGAGGAGCATCTGCTCTGGCTCAGGATACCCTCATGCTTGGGCCAGGAATTCTTGGAGTCCCTCCCTGTAGTGCTCTCCTGGAAAAACATTTCCTCTCCCACCCACACTTCGTGTTCAGGACACAGTGGGGTGTTCTGTTAGCACCCAGGGCCTTCACCACCATGGTGGCTTGTTCCTTGACATGGGAAGTGCTGGGATGGGGGCCAGGAAGGCAGGACAAAGAGGACAGTGGCAAAGCCACAAATAAGGGACCTACACAGCACATCCCAGGAGCTTTACACGCTCTGGGCCCAAAGAGGACAATTCCACTGTGGTGGCTGAAGAAGGCAAGGCCTCACATGGGACCTGGGACTCTCGGATGCTTTGATGGACCCAGACAATGGGAAAAGTTGGCTCTTCTCACCTGGTTGCTCTCTGGACAAAGCTTCCACCTCATCAAAGGGGTTTATTTCTCACTGCAAGAATTTGCTTAGGGTGCAGGGGCCCATGGGGTTATTGGTCTCTTCTCTCTAGAGGAAAGTTTGGGGTTGGGGGGACTGGGGGACATTCAGAAGGAGAGATGCTCAGCTCAGCAGTGTAACCCTTTTGACCCAGCTCCAGATCTTCCTGATGGGCTATGTCCTGCTGCTTCCCAGCACGGTCTTGGTCCCACATGGGAAGGTGAGAAGACCCCACCAGAACAGACCCCAGAACCTGGGTGGAAGTTCCTCAATCCCAGAGCCCAGGGAGGTGGCATTCCAGCCTTTCTGGGTGTGAATTGTGCTGTCATCTCTGGATGCCAGAACACCACCAGCACAGCAGACCCTCCACATCAAGCACCTTGCTCACATCACCCACTCCCAACAGCCTCCCAATCTCTCTCCAGCCTCTATCTTCCATCCTGTGCCCCTCTGTCACCCCATGCCCTGCTGTCATCTCCTCTCCCCAGCTCCCTCTCTGCCCTGGCAGCCCCTGACCCCTCTGCCAGCACCTCCCTGTTCCCATATCTCAGGGCTCCCTACTTTCCCCCCTCACCATCTCTTCTTCCATGCCTGGACCTTCACCCCAATCACAGCAGGAAACACACAGGCACAGCCAGGAAGCTGGAGTTCCATTTTCCCGTGACATCCTTCCCTGCCCACCCAGCCTTTACCTCCTCTGAGGAACAAGTCATGTAGGTCCCTCTGTCTACCTGGAAACAGCATCTCCTCCCAGTTCCAAGCATCGTCCCATTATTTTTAGCAGATCCCCATCTGAAGGTCCAGGACACCAGAGGGGTAGCTGAGTTCTGGGACCATCAGCCCTGAGCTTCAGCAGGAGATCCGTGCCCGGACCACCAGGCAGTGCTGCCTTTCACCCCTTTTTAGCTGAGATGTTGCCTGCACACTGTCACCTCTCTGTCCCCAGCCCCTGACTCCATCCTGCTGCCAGAGCTGGGATGCTGCCCTGCTTTGCGGTGCCCATGCTGTGAGCTGGGCACCTCCCATGAGTAGAGCTGGTGCCAGCAGCCCCCCCTGTGCCACTCACTGTGTCCCTCACCTCTGCAGACAGCTGGGGGGGCAAGTGGAAGCTGGGGGCCGATCACACAGTATTTATTGTTCACAGTTTTACGAATGTACAAAACAAAAACCAAACCATTAAAGGGAAAACCTCTGAGCAGGAGCTGCTGCTGGCTGCTTTGTTCTTTCCTGGGAGCTCTGCGTGCTCCAGCTGGATCCTGCAGCAGTTCCATGCCACAGTTCCTATCACAGAGCCTCTGTTTTTGAGGTGCCAGGTGAGCCACCAGCAGGATGTGGCCAGATGTTGACACTGGCTGAGTGTGGTCTGTGTTTACGTGGGTGGGGTTTGACTCTTTCATTCTGCTGGATCAACACCAGGATCCCACTGGCTTGCCCTGAGCTGGGGAGAGGGGCTGCCCACTGTGTCTGACAGCAGAAGTCCGGCTGAGAAATGTCTTCACAGAAGCTATGAGGGTCCTAATTCATAGAATCCCAGAATTCCAAAATGGTTTGAGTTGGAAGGAACCTTAAACCTCATTTCTTTCCACTCCCTGCCATGAACAGGGACACCTTCCACTATCCCAGGTTGCTCCAAGCCCCGTCTAACCTGGCCTTGGACACTTCCAGGGATGGGGCAACCTGTGCCCAGCTTCTCTGGGCAACCTGTGCCAGGGCTTTACCACCCTCACAGGGAACAATTTCTTCCTCACCTGTAATTTAATATAGTCTCTTTCAGTCATTCCCCTTGTCCTGCCACAACACAACTTGCTCCTGCAGAAGTCCCTGCACACACAGCCGGCCTTTTCCTCCCATCTCCTTTACAATCCACCACAGCTGGACCCTGGGACCACAACACCAGACCCTGAGTTCTGGTGCAGGGAAGAGCAGAGAGAGGGTGCAGGGTCATATCCCATCTCCCCAGTGCCACCCTGTCCCTCAGCCTTTGCACCTTGTCCTCAGGGGTGCTGGTGGCACCACCACGGAGGGGATGGCTCCCCTTTCTGCCCTGCCATGGCTGTCCAAGGCAGTCCCCTCCCCAGGGACTCCTGCCTGCAGGCCACCAGGGAGGTGGCTGAGCTGGTGGCACCATTCCAGTTGAAAAGATGAAAGCATTTACCCTTACATTTAAATAATGGATGGGAGTTGAACTACCGGGGTGGCTTATCCAGGCTGCAATCTGCACCCCCAGGGCCCTCAGCCCACTCCGGCACAGGACCCATTACACGGCTATTTGGTCACCCTAAAGGCATCTGATAGGGAGCCACTACCCACCCTTTACACGCAGGCCCACCAGATAGCCATCGCTCTTGGCCATGGCTGACCACACTCCCCCTACTTGCATGTCCCCCCCATTTTCCTGCCATCCAAGCCCACTTCCAATCAACAGATGGAAGACCCAGCCAAATCCCTCCCCTGCCCTGATGAGGCAGCAGCTCCCCTGCTCCTGGAGCTGCTGGGGGGATGCGGGGTCACAGCAGGTTCCTCAGAGCCCAGCAGCTCCTGGTCAATGGAGCTGCACAGCTTTTATGGGTTTCTAACCCCAGGTGGGTACAGCTGCTCCTGCTCAAGTATTCCTTCTCCTCCGGCTTCAAGAGCAATGGAGAGCTCAGAGATTGGGAGGGAGGGAAGTTTCCTAATAAACAAACCCTGAGGGAAGGCTTATCTCAGGCAAGGCAGTGGAAGGAACCAGATTCCAAGGCTCCTTGTAAAAGAGGAGGTTGTTACACTCCCCATCCCATCAGTACAAGGACGTGGCCCCAGGGAAGCTGGGAGTGGAGGACACGGAGGGTGGGTTTGCTGCATCCCCAACCAGTTTTCCAGCCACTGGTTGTGAGCTCTGGCTGGATGTCCTGCCAGGGTCAACAGCAAGGGGAGACAGTGCAGGGGCAAAGCAGACACCCTGGACATAGGGATGGGACCAGAGCTCCTGGGGAAGGGTGGCAGGACATCATGTCAGGCTGCTCATTGTGAGCAGGGCAACCCCGAGCATGAGGTGGGAACATCCCAGAGACCCCTGAAAATGCTGTGTCCCCAGACTTCCCTGGCTTGATGGCAAAGGGCCGGTGACAAAATCTGGGGGTGGATCCCAAGCTGGAAGAGGACATTCACTGCAGAGGTACAGTCACCAGGAGTCCCAGGAGTCATCCACCTGCATGGAGGATGGCTGGGGCTGTGGTGGGCATCACCTCTTCCCACTGCACTCCAGCCTGGCAAGGAAACTGTGGTCCAAGGGACGGAGCTGCAAACTCCCTTGGGTTTGCCCACAAGTAAAAGATGTGGTAGAGCCAATGCCATGTCCAGAGTTGGGTGCTGACAAGCACCAGCAGGGTGCTGGCTGTGACACCCAAATATGGGGACACGTTTGGTGCCGGGGGGAGTTCACCCCTTGCACATAGCAATGTGCAGCTGGGTGGGGGAGATCCAAGTGATTTGGGACCACGCAAATCCAGAGGCCGTGACAGAGATGACCAGGAGGGTGAGTGCTGAGGTGCCCCACCCTGCTGTGCCAGGGCATCCCAGGCCCCACCTGCGGCTGGCTGGGGAGCTGGGCGCTCACTTGGAACTGTGGGCTACCAGGCGGAACCAGCTGGGGACGAGAAGTGGTTCCTGCCCAGCACAACCAGTTTTCTCTTACCCCAACATGGGCAGGCCGGAGCTCAGAGCAGTGGAAAGTTACCAAACGTGGGCTCAAGAAGGGCCAAGGTCGGCCAGGAGATTTCTGAGCACACATATGAAGCTGCAAAGACAACCCGGAGCAGAATTGCTCCATCTCAGGCAGGAGGGAGGCAATGACCCGGCTTTGCAGCGGTGACAGGGCAACTTTAACTGTGAGCCAAGGGCAGGGAAAGATACCAGGTTGAGAGGACTCTGGAGCTGGGAAGACAAATCAGGAATTGGCCCTAAAGGGGTCTCATCACTCCAGAGGGCCTATCCCAACCCACCTTGCACTTCCCACCTGGAGAAAGGCTGGGAAGGTTTTCTTTCTGCCAAATGGCTGCACATTAGGGGGTAGTTCCCCCATGACCTTAACGAAGGAGTGGTGTTGTTCTTGGGAGCTCCAAGTAAAGTGTCCTGGAAGGTACTAACAGTGCCAGGAGAACACCGTTCCCTTTGTCTCTTCCTCACCCCTCTTCTCAGCATTGTTCCTCCCTTTGCTTGGAAGCATTAGCACAGTAGGAGCAAGCAGGGGAGCTGTGACTCCCCTCGAGGCACAAATGTTGCCCCCAGGGCTGGTAGCACAGCTGGGAAGCAGCACAGATGTGCTGAGACCTGGCAGGGGCTGATCTGCCAGGGCAATGCAGATCAGAGGGACAGCCCAGCCCGGGCCGCCGCCTGCTCTCACCCAAACTGCAGCTCCCGGGGAGGAACAGCAAGTCCTCCTGATCCTCCGGGGAGCTCCTCTGTGGGAGGAAGAGGAGCAGAGGCAGCCAGAAGGCATCACTCCACACATTGCCTGTGGCTTACCTCGGATCCTCTGCTCCCAGCTGTTTGTGGAAGCAGCACTGCTGCTCCTCACCGCTCTCCCCACCACAACCACTGTGGGGGCATCTCTGCCTCGAGCCATCTCGCTGTGCCCTGGTGACTGTACCCTGGCTCTGACGGGAACACTGCTGCACTGCTGGAGTATTTCAAGTCCCACATGAACTCTTCAACCCCCATCAGCCACAAACACTGAAGTGCAGGGCAGTCCCTGAGATTGCAGCTCCAAAGCTGCTCCAGCAGCAGCCGTGTTCTCCACCCTCCCCATAGCATGTAGCCAGTGCGGAGGAGTAGCTATCCCATCTCCTCAGCTTTAAAGGAGGAAAAACAGTACAAAAGGCTACAAAATTTCCCTGCTGCGTTTTCCCATCTGTTATTGCAATTGGAGGTTTCCTTTCCCTGCTCCTAGGTGCCTCCGAATGGATCGTTTCCCTGGGTATTTGCCCAGGGCAGAACCTTTCTAGCTTTGGAGCTGGATCAAAGGCCCACGGAGGGAAGCACTGAGGGTTTAGGTACTTAAAAGAGCTGGGGCAGGTGAGAGCAGTGCTCTGGCTCTCACCAGGGCCGATGCTTCCAAAGGCAGCCAAGCTGAGCAGGGAGAAGGTTTCCCTCAGGCTTTGCAGGCTAAGGCAGGGTGAGATCCCAGATGCTGCTGCTGCTGTTTGATCAGCTCCACTTCTCTGCCTGGAAGGGGCCTATGCCTGCTGGGACTGGGGCAACACAGGAGATGCCAAGTGGTACCAGGGCATCACGGCTGCGTGTTCCTCACTGCTGCCTTGGGGTGCAGGAGAAGATGCTGAGGGTCAAATGGTTGAAAGAGAAGGATCAAACATTCCTGCAAGGTAGAAGCTTCCTGAAGACCCAGGAGCACCTGCACAGCTAGGTACTGTGGCTGGGCAGCCCTGACTCCCCCACTCCAGGCAGCAGCTGCTGCAAAGCCAAAACACCCACATCCTTTTCCCAGATCTGGGGCTCAGGGAGTCAAAGCACTCAGCCCCTGTTATTTCCTCCCTGATTTTAGGTGCAGGGTACCCACGGAAGTGGACAGTTTGTGGTTTGGGTGGGAAGTGGGAACAGAAATTGCAGGTGCAGGTGCTTCCTTGCCCACCTGTAGCCAGTGGCCACAAGCCTGTGGCACACCAGCAGTGCCAGCCTGCACCCTTCCTCACTAGAGGAAGAGCTGGAGCAATCCCTCGAGGAAGACCAATTGGCTCAGTACGATCCATAAGGGAATGTTTCTGGCACATAGCTTTGCTCCAGTAATAGCCATGCCCCTGGGATTCTACAGAGCTCCTGGACATTCAGAGCCCTCCTCAGTGGGCTAAGCGTGGAGCTGTGTTTGCAGAAAACTTCTGTTTGTTTCCCACTTCCTGCATAGCCTTGGGATGCTGTTCCCTGCCAGGACAGGAGGATGCTTCACTTTCCTCCCACCACCCTTCCAGACCAGGTGGAGAGGTCAGGATGGGGTGGAGGGAGACAGCCTGGTGGGACCATTGCCCAGCTCCCATGGCCCTAGGGACAGGCTCATGCCCGGGTCAGGTGGAGAAGGGGGTGGCAATGGAGATGCTGCCACCAGGACAGGGATTCACCCACAGGGCTGTTCCTGGCATGAAAGGGGCTTTGTGGCAGTGCCCCACTGTGCTTCACAGCTTCTGGCCCTTCCCAGCAGGCTCAACAGGGAGCTTGATGTCCCAAAGAGGATTAACTCCCTAATCCTCTTGTGAGCCTTGTGAGCAGGGAGGCTGCGGAGGAAGAGAGAGAAAGGGAGAAGCTGAGGCGTCAGCTGAGCCCTTATCAGACCCTGGAGAATCTTTTCCATTGGTTAGCTAACCAGCAGAGGGGACTCCGGAGTGTCCATGCTGGCCAGAGGACAGGACCAGGTCAGTTTTAGGGACCAGAGTAGTTACAGCTTTCCTTTCTTGAGGGATTTCTGTGCTGCCTGAAAAGGAGCTGAGTTCTTGCTCGCACCTCCATGGAATCAAGTTTAGGAAGCCCCAGCCCAGTCTCAGCCTGTGTGGGGGATCAGACTCCAAGAGCTGTGTCCTGCAGTGTCCCCAGGTCCCTGCATGTCCCCAGCTGGACACTGCAAGCATTCCATGGACAATGGGGGAGTGCAGCCAGGACAGAGGCTCTGCTCAGGCTGGGGATCATGTTTTCTGTGTGTGGATGTGCAGTGCACGCTCCAGCTTCCCACCGAAACCTCTTACACAGTCCTGGGATACGACTTTCCCTTGCACACGCGCCCAGACACAGACACGGTGCATTCCAGCTGTTCGATGATCAGTGCCAATCATTCCCGGTTCTTCGGACAGACGGGGCCGCCTGGTGTCCGCACAAAGCAATGACCAGCCCGTGTCCAGCCCGGCACCCGCTGCCACCCCGCTCCGTCTCCTCATTGCCCCTTCGATCCCAGCAAACCACCACAGCCCTCGGCCGCAACCTTCTTGCATTGAGAGTGGTGTGGAGCAGGCTGGGGATTGCTGGGATCCTCGGGGCCAGAGTGCTCTGGTGTCCAGCAGGGTCCAGAGTAAGCTGGGGAATGCTGAAACCTTTGGGGCTGGAGTGCTCTGGTGTCCAGCAGGGATTTGAGCCACAGGAGGGTTTTATTGCACCACAACTGACACTGGACTGACACTGTGCACTTTCGGGTCCCCCCACACTCTCCCCAGTCACAGAGTTGGGCTCTAGATGGGGAAACATTCTCAGTGGATGGGTTTGAGTTGTTTTCCCCCAAGCCTGTGACTTGGTAACTCCTCCTGTGGGGTCTCCCGCTGGCTGCCTGCACACTCGTAGTGTGCCAGACAGGCACCGTGCCTGTCTCCCTGGGCACAGGGACTGGCAGAGACCCAGGGCTTGTGTGTTCCTTGTAGACACACAACCAAGAGCTGCTGCCCCGTGCCAGGGGAGGAAAAGCCACAAGAGGTGAAATTTGCCACTTACACCTGCAAGGACTGTGCTCCAAGAAAGCCTGAACTGAACCCAACCCAACCTCTCTTTCCTTTGGCCCATCTCCAGCAGCAGCAGGCTGACCAAGCCCATGTCCTTGAACCCTGCAGCTCCCAGTGCTGGCGTGGGCATGGGCTGTGCCAGGGCTCTGCCATGACACAGGCATCTCCTGGGGTCCGGGATGGCTTCCGAACAGGTTGTGACAGAGCCGCGGTCCTGGAAAGGTGAACGGGAGCCCCAGGGCCAGGCTGTGTTTGTTTATCCTGGTGATGGAGCACACAACAGCGAAACAAAAGGTCAAACCCTGTTGCCCTGGGAGATGGTTTTTGAAGCTGCCTCCCGTCCTGCTGGGGCTCGGATGGAGCGGCCCCAGCACTTGTCATGTCAAGTTATTTTTGTAATTTTGGCTGGTAATAGGTCTGAAGCAGGCACTGTGAGATTCGGCGATACTCTGATCCAGGACCAGAAGGGCCCTAAACACCTGGTGAGAAGAGCACCCAGCCCTGGGACTCTGCAGGCAGATCCCCATCCCACAGCTCCTGCAGCCAGACAGACCCCAACCTGCTTCCTTAGTCCTACAGGAGGCACATGCAGCCCCTCCAAGCATCCCAAAAGGTGGCTGAGTCTGACCCAGACTTCACTTACATTTGGCCCTTTTGAATAATGAACAGACACAAACTTCTTCACGACTTGGCCAGGTTTAAGGTGGGTGGTTTGAGCTCTCTGCGGGCAGAGGTGGACAGGGCACTCTCAGGAAGCACTGTGAGGAATCACTGCCAGGGAGGAAGGGCAGTTCCTGAGCAGCCCCTTGCAGGCTGCTCCTTGCTAACTCTGCTTTTACTCCTGACCCTCTTTGTTGGGGCAGAACTAATAAATGCCACCATCAACTCCAAGCACAGTTTTGTCCAGTTGTGGGGAGCCTGGGTTGAGCAGCGTGGAGATGGAAAGGGGGGCTGTTCCAGCAGTCCTGGCTGATCTGCCTCTTCTAGAGCTTCTCCATCACTGCACCTCAAAGCCTGACATGGCAAAATTCACCAGTCTCCTTTATGTAAGTGAGGAGACTGAGGCACACACCTACACCGTGCCCAGGCTGGGGCACACGGGGAGGCAGTGGTGAAGCCGTGAGGAGCCCTGATTCACAGTGTGAGCATCTGTGTCCCCCCCCCAGCAGCTGCCAAGGGTGAGGAGCAGCAAATCAGCCCTTTTGCCTCTATGTAAAAGCCCCAAATCACCCCTGCAGCTGGGTACCTCCCTCTGGCAGGAGCAGGCAGGTGGGACACAGACTGATCCTGGGGGAAAGGCACCTTGTCTCTGGGCAGGAGAGCAGCAGGGAGTAAAAACCGTGTGGATCAGCCCTTGTCTTGCTGCTTCTGGTTGTCAGCACAAGGAGTTGTGTTTACCCAGACCTGAGGGCCATCGCCCGTCACTAACAACACAACATCCCTCAGTCCCACTGCCCTGAGCCCGGCGAGGGAGCAGGACGGAGCCAGTGTGGAGGGCAGTGCTGCCAGGGAAGGACAGGCAGCCCCTAGGACAGCAGGACTGAGGTACAGGATCTGTGGGGCTGGGCTCGTAGCCACAGGTGGTTGGCCTGAGCTGTGTGGGGGACAGTGTCAGAGCCCTTTTCTGGGGTTTGGACCCCAAGCAGCTCAAGCTAGGCTCAGGACACACCAGCAAGGGTCTGATGGCAGCTTTGGGTGTCCAGTGCCCAGGAAGCGAGGTGGATGCTCCTGATGAGGGGTGTGTGGCAGCTGGCACATTGTCTCCCTGGCAGTGACTCAGTTTCCCCTTCTGTAAAATCCAGTTTCTTGGATTGAGGACTCTGTCCAGCTCTGAAGGAGGACCCTGACAAGCAGTCCTGAGATGTGGAGGGCTTGTTTCCACCAAGCAGATCTCTGCTGCTGGAGACACAAGGCATAACCACCACAGGAAAGAAAAAACCACCATGGGGAATAAAAAGCTGTTCCCAGGCCCCAAAACCAGCAGAAATAGGATTTCTGTCTGTATTCTCTCATCCCCACCATCGCATATTTGCATTTGGTGTCTCTGCAATTATTCAGGGATGGCTTTTAGATAGTTGTAGTGTTTGCACATGAGAAGGACTATTTGGCACCGTATGCCTTAGCTTTCTTCAGCTGTGGTCTGGGGAAATGTCACTTTTGTGAGCAGCATAGAGCACATGATCCAGGCAATCATGGGATATGGGGCAATAAAAGTGGAATGATGGCTTGCAAACAACTCAAAACAGCCAAGTGTGCCCATTATAATATTAATTATAATCACATTTAAAGCAAAGTGAAGCTGTGCCTCTCCAAGAGCTTTAATGAGGTCATATTTCTCTTAACATTTCCCTTGCCAGCTCCTGGCTGTGTGTTACAAGCCATGCTCCAGCCAGGCCGCAGCAGAACACAGCAAAGCTGGGCTCCCATCGCTGCCTGGTTTTAAAACAGAGGGAGAGTGAGCAAAACAGAAATTTGGGTTCTCATGGTGGTTCTCATGTCTGAAAAAAATGGTGAAGATTGAATCTATCTTTCAGAGCAGAACCTCCCCTTTTCTCCCTGACAAGTTGTTGCCTACTTCAGAGGTAACTTAATCAGCAGGTGCTGATCTCTGCTCCCTGTGACCAGGGACAGGACCCAGGGAATGGCTGGACCTGTGCCAGGGGAGGTTTAGGTTGGATATCAGGAAAAGGTTCTTCCCCCAGAGGGTGCTGGGCACTGCCCAGGCTCCCCAGGGAATGGGCACGGCCCCGAGGCTGCCAGAGCTCCAGGAGCGTTTGGGCAGCGCTGCCAGGGATGCCCAGGGTGGGGTTGTTGGGGTGTCTGGGCAGGGCCAGGGGCTGGACTCCAGTGTACTTGTGGGTCCCTTCTGATTCAGGATATTCTGTGATTCTATGAAACTATTTGGACGGGAAAGGGGCTGCCCTTAGCAAAGACATGCACTGGCCACGTGTGACATCTGACACGGGAGTTGAGGAATGGTCACCCTGAGTGACTCAAGTCTTACCATGGATTGAGCTTGGTTTGGAGAGATGAGGCTCACAGAAAATAGGGGTAACAAGTATTAAAGACCTGAAAGAAGCCACTATCTCAGGAACTGGAGAGGTTGAGGTCCCATTCAATACATTCACACTCAGGGCTCACCTTTACACATAAATCTTCAGGCCACATCTGACACCAGTTGAGCTGTTGGACCTTTTTGGCTGGCTCCTCCAGCTGCAGATCCAGCTTGCTGACTCTTTCATTTCTGTGCCATGGTCCTTGTTTGTCTTTATTTTATAAATATAAATTTATAAAATTTATAAATTTATATAATTTATAAAATTCAGAAATTTTATAAATAAATTATATAAATTTATTTTGTATAATTAGCTGGCAATAAAGTGACGTGGGTCTCTCTGGCATGAAGTGAATCCAGACTAGCACCAACGCCTTGACCCTGGGTAGATAGCAAGCACCATAGCATGGCCCCAGAGATGGCAGCAGGCAGGGACTGTCATGGTCCTACTGCTTCCCCCAAACAGGGACAAGAGATTTGTCATGGACGACACGCTGGAGACCAGCCAGCTAAAAGAGAAGCTTCTGAGAACCATCTACAGCCTCCAGCTGAAGTCATTTGCCACGCTGCAGTCAGCCAGCCCGCTGCTGCACAGCCAGCGTGGCATGGGCATGGTGACCCAGCAGCAGGTCCACCAGCTGGCAGATAAGGCCAAAAGCCTGTGTGGAGATCTGGACAACATCAAGAACCTTCTCCGCTATTGCCAGGATGAGCTGGTCCGGCAGATTCCCAACCCCACTGGCAGCCGCTATGGGGGTGTCAGTGGAATCCATTGCTCCCCGGATGGCTCCATCTATGTGACAGCTGAGAGTGCTCCCTGGGTCCACGTCCTCAGCAGCACAGGCCACACACTGCGGTCCCTGCGCTGCCAGCAAACGGGCAAGGGAGGCAGCATTTTCTTGCCGGAAGATGTGACTGTGACTAGGATGGGAATGGTGGCTGTAGCTGACATGGTGAATGAAGCCATCTGGGTCTTCAACCCTCACACCAGCCTCTCCAAGGGGGAATGGATAAAGGTCAGGAAGGGTGGTTCCCCCAGGGGTATTGGAGTAGACTCCATGGGCAAGATCCTGGTAGCAGACTATGCACAAGGCCAAGTGCACAGCTTTGCTCTGGACCACGCCTTCGGGACACTCAATGTCCACTCTGTCCCCAACCTGCAGGGACCTCGCTATGTCTGTCCGGTGCCTGGTGGAGGCTTCGTGGTGAGCGAGGAGTGTGGAGACGTCAAGGTCTTCATGAGCAGCCGTAAGCTCCTCTGCTCCCTCAGCAGCAAATACGGACACCAGTTTGGCAACCCTGCTGGGGTCTGCGTGGACATGGATGGCAGCATCCTGGTGGCAGACGAGCAGCGCCGTACAGTCCACTTGTTCCCAGAGCATGGAGCTCCCATCTGCCTGGTGTCCACAGGGCTGCGGAGGCCCACTGGCATGGCTTGCTCCTCCTCTGGGCACCTCTTTGTGGCAGACACAGTGGAGAACTGTGTCAAAGTCTTTAAGTACTGTGTGAGGCCCCCTTACAGACCCACCAATGCTGGGGCACCGTGTGCTGACCCCAACCAAACATCCAGGTGGGGAGGGCGGGTGGTGCCCCTGCAGCCCCGCTGAGCTGTGGGTCTCTTGGTGGGCTGAGAGCTCCACTGCTCCCACAGATTCATGTCATAGAATCATGGAATGGTTTGGGTTGGGAGGGACTGTAAAGACCATCTCATTCCATCCCCTGCCATGGGCAGGGACACCTTCCACTATCCCAGGCTGCTCCAAGCCCCGTCCAACCTGGCCTTGGACACTTCTAGGGATAGGACATTGCCCCAGACCTGACTGCCTGATGGCCCCCAGCTTCTCCAGGACTAGGCCAGCTCTGGACCCACCGGCATACCTAAAGGATGACCCAGCTACTCAGAATTGGCCTTGCATTGGTGCCTTGGCAAACTTGTTATCACCACACTCTCGATTCCTTGTACATTTTCCAAAGCAGATATAAATATTTCTCCTGTCTCCATATGGTTTTAGTGTGCCATGGTCCCATCTTCCTGAGGCCAGAGCATGACCGGAGGGGTAAGGCCATGCCAGAAGTCCATGTTCTATCACAGAATCATGGAGTCACACAGTGGTTTGGATTAAGTCCTTAAAGATCACCTAGATCTACACCCTGCCATGAGTAGGGACACCTTCCACTAGGCCAGGTTGCCCCAAGCCCTGTCCAGCCTGCACGACTGAGCCAACTGGTCTGTACTAATTCATTCCCAGGCTATTAGGGGGAGTTCTGCAATCAGAGAATCACACTGGGTCTGCAGCAGACCAGGAAAAGGGTAGGATGATGGTAACTCCTTCTGTGCTGCATTCCTGACCTCTACAGGGAAGCAACCACCACTGCATGGAGCAAATTCCATATGGAAACGTGGAACTCCTCACACTGCCCCACATCCTGCGGCTGGAGCTGCCCTGTTGTCCTCTGGAGAGGAGGGCTCAGAGCCACGTGCGCTGCCTTTATCGGCAGGGGCCAGGGGAAGGCGGGCAGGGTGTGCCGGCACAGAAACGGGCGTTTTCCTCTCCGCACTCCAGCCCCCGGTGTGGGCATGGTGCTCAACGACTCCTCCTCGGTCTCTGCTGATGTCCCAGACCCAAGTCACGCCTCTCATCCCACACGATCCCTGGAGAGGGCCTTGCTCCGTCCTGCTCCTGGAACAGGCACTGAACACAACAGACACCCCGTGGTGCCCTCCAAGACCCCTCTCCCCGCGGAGTGAGGCGGCAGCGGGGAGGGAGGCTGCATGGTCTGCAGGAATGGGGGGATGAGCCTGTCCCATCCCATGAGGCTGAGCTCCCAGAAAACCAAATCTCACCTTATTTCCATTTCTGTAGCATCCAGCAACAAAAAAAAAAACCCAAACCTTTCCTCTAGCCCACCGCTCTCCCTTTCCATGTGGGGATCCCCTCATGCTGCCCAGCATCTTCCCAAGCTCACTGGCCCCGACCCAGTGCCGGATCACAGCACAAAGCTCTTGGGCAGCTGTTGGGTTGGCACCCGTGGGCCTCTGCTGGGCCAGGCATCCACTGAGGCAGTCAGGATGGGGGTGAAGGCGGTCCCATCAGGACAGCCGAGGCCCTGCCAGGGGGATGGGGGACAACAGAGTTCCCTGAGGAAAGACGAGTCCTTGGACTTTGGGGATGAAGGAGAATGTGGTCTCACATGGAAAGGTGAGTGCCTGGCCTGTGTGATGAGGGACAGCAGGGTCCTGTGAAGAGGTGAGACCTGGACTTTGGGGATGAGGGACAATGGGATCCCATGAGGACAGCTGACAGCCTGGCCTGTGGGATGAGGGACTGCAGGGTCCCGTGAGAACAGCGGAGCCCCTCGATTTTGGGAACAGAGGACAACGGGGTCCTGTGAGGACAGGTGAGCCCCTGGCCTGTGGGGATGGAGCCAACAGCGTCCCGTGAGCACAGCCGCGCCCCTGGCCCCGCTCCAGCCCGGGCGGTGGCAGGGGAGGCGGGGGGCACT
>VXAD01007018.1:252562-293397 GCA_013399195.1 Dicrurus megarhynchus
GAGGCTCAGGGGGGACCTTGTGGCTCTGCACAACTCCCTGACAGGAGGGGGCAGCCAGGGGGTGGTCGGGTTCTGCTCCCAGGGAACAGGGACAGGACAAGAGGAAATGGCTTTAAGTTGTGCCAGGAGAGGTCTAGTTTCAACATAGATAGGATAGGTGGGGAAATTTCTTCACTCAACGCATGGTCAGGCACTGTCACAGGCTGCCCAAGGCAGTGGTGGAATGCCAGCCCTGAAGTGTTCAAAAAGCCGTGTGGATGTGGCACCTGAGGACATGGCTTAGTGGTGGTGCTGCTGCTGGGGGGATGACTGGACTCAATGTTCTCAGAGGGCTTTTCCAACCTTTACAATTCCATGGTTCTATGATTCTTTATATCCTGGCCCTAAGCCCCCTGCAAGGACCGTAGGATGCTCAGGTGTGGGTTTGCTGTGGGATCAGTCCCCCTTGGCACTCTGTGGCCACAGGACAGCCTCTGGGGTGAGACCATGGCCACATCCCACCGTTCACCTTTGCTTTTCTCCTGTATCCATTTGTTGGTTGCATTAACACATTTTAGGTGGTGTTTATTTTGTTGGTTTTGGTGACCTGAGATCATTGCATTGATGCTCTCAGGGAAAGATGGATGTTTTCAGCAGAAATAGGTGGATTTGGAAGATTTTAGGCACTTGATGAGCAGGGACTGCATGAGCATTGGTAGGATTTTTCTGTTAAAATTAGCAGCAGCGAAACAGTTGACTGTGATGACATTTGATGTTGCAGTCAGTCTATTGAAATGAATGAGGTGGATGCACGACAAGTCATGGATTTGGGAATACGTGACACATTAACATAACAATAGTTGATCAGCTGGTTTTCAACTATCAAGATATTTTGTACAGCCTGAAAATTGTATCAGAATCTTCTCTGCCATGTCTCCAGCAGCCAAAGGGCAGATCATTTGACCTGAGCTATAGCCAGAGTAGCTGGATGCATAAAACTATGTTAATTTAGAAAGTTGGGGAAAGTGTAAGAGGAAAAACTCGCAAACTAGAGAAGATAAGGATGAGAAGTGTTTCTGTTCCATGAGAAGTTTTCCCAGAGGATTGTGGCTGTCTTTAAAAACAATCTTAGTGAAAAATAAATGTGTGTACAAAGAGTCAGTTGACAATTCCTCTCTGAAATGTCCAGTGGATGGACAGACCTTTAAGGACAGCTGTGCACAGACACTAAGAGTCTCTTGTAGCAATACTCGCAACAACTGTCTCTCCTTCAATGGAAAAACATCACAGGGGCTGCCTTTGATGTTTGTCCTTGGACTGAATTTTCCATTTTACTGCAAAACTGCAAAGTACATTCCAAGGCTCCCCTCTCCTGGGGGATTTTGTTGGCAGTGTGGTGCTGGAAGCCCAGTGTTCGCAGGTGCTGAAAGCACCCAGCACTGGCCCTCGCTGCCCCAGAGATCCTCCAGCCCCCAGCAAGATCTGGAGGCCACAGAGGGGCTTCATTTCTCTCTCTCTGACCTGAGGGATAACCTCAGAGACCTGGAGTCTGTGAGGAAGCAGGATCTCAGAAGAATCATGGAATCATGGCATGGGTAGGCATGGAAAGGACCTTACAGACCATCTCATTCCACCCCCTGCCACGGGCAGGGACACCTTCCACTATCCCAGGTTGCTCCAAGCCCCGTCCAACCTGGCCTTGGACACTTCCAGGGACGGGAAGTCCACAACTGCCCAGATTACCCCACTGAGAGTGATTAACCCCAGAGGTTAATCACTCCCCATAGCTGCTCTTCCATCCCTCCATGCTGTAGGAAATTGCCAGGTGCTGAGCTTTACTGGCTCAGCTCTCCTGTACTAAGGGAGAGGAAGACAAAGCCACCAGGCCCTTCCTGCTGCGCATCCTCTCTCCGTGTTGTGAATACCCTCTGTGTTCCCTTTCCATCTGACTGGGTCCCTTGCAGAGGAGCAGCCTCGGGGGCCTGCGGAGTTCTCACATCCCTAACAAAGCACTGAAGGACGGGAAAGGACAACGGGCGCCGGATGCCGCCTGTTCTGCGCCAGCGCCCTCCTTACTGCAATTATATCCCTGTTAGAAACCTCCACCTTATTTAAAGAGACACTGTCAACTGCCTCAAAGCTCCTTTTTGGAAAAGTCTCCCAAGGCTGTTGAGATGTGTTCTTAATGATGGGAGAAAAGCACTGGAGATAAAGAGCACTGATAAAGCAGAGATGCTTCTCCTCTTTTAGGCTGTTGAATCTAATGAATTAAAACTACTTCAATTAATCACTATAGTCCCTTCTGACAAAATGATCGTCTCAGTTTCCAGATGAGGGGATTGAGGCAGGAGGAGCTGAGCAATGTGATCCAGGTCACTCAGTGAGTTTGCTGCAGAGCAGAGCTCGGGGTTGTGAGGTGATAAAGGAGACTATAGCGTGAACCAGTGTTTGATTGTTGGTAGCAGCAGGAAATACCCTGCAGAGGCACCACGGTGTGCTATGATGTAGTCCCTTCTCTAGGAAGTGCTCCAGCACGTCCAGTGTGGGGTCCAGGATCTAAGGCTGGGTGAATTCCTGATCCCTGCTGGTATGACAGGCTGTACTTATCTGCGTACCACCACATAAGACCTCTCCAGGACTCGGAGAAGGGCTTTACTGGGAAACTCCAGGCTCACCTTCCCTCACTTCAAAGACTGCAGATCGTCAGGAGCCTCCTGAATGTGTGTATGGCTGTTAGCTGTCACTAACGTCATTACTCAGGTGGTTGGGCTTAGTGTTTTCAGACATTCTTAGCTCTCCTCTCCAGTGATTTTGGCCAGCTCAGATTTTCCTTTCATTTACTCCCCATCCTTAAGTTTAATTTTTGTGTTTATTGGCAGGTGTACGTCCCTCCAGGGTCACTGCCATGGTACTGAAGGTGTTCTTTCCGTCGTGCTGCTCCTCGGCAGACAGCGGCATTTTGATCGGCCGCTGGATCTCGGAGCAGAACTCTGCTGTCATCCTTGCTGTGGTGCACTTCCCCTTCATTCCTGTCCAGGTGAAGCAGTACCTCGGGGAAGTTCAGCGCATGACTAAAGTCAGTGTTTCTGTGCTTGGCTCATGGAGCAACAGCAAACAGGAGAAAGAAGAGAGTCTGAGTGAGTTCCTGGAAGACCTTGGGACCATATTCTGCCATGAGCCATGGATTCAGATAAGCAAAGAGGGAGACAGCAAATTCTGGAGCTGTTCTACCCTTCAGAAACACTCTAAGAACCCTCAGGAGGAAGAAATCATCTTGGTGTACTACGACCAGCGCAAAGTAATGCTTTCCCATCTGCACCCCCCTTTGGACACAGCTGGCCAGAGGGCAGAGGATGCCTCAAAGCTCTCGGCCATCTTTGACACGGTGGCCAGGAGCCGGGTCCTGTTCATGACGGACAGGTACGACGAGGGGCCCATCAAGCTGACCCACTGGCAGTCGGACGGGGTGGAGGCCAGTATCATCGTGGAGCTGATGAAGCAGGCCTCCGTGCCTGCCTGCATGCTGCTGACATTCCTGCTCTCACTGCTCTCTGGGATCTGCAGGAGCAGGTAGGTGATGTGACATCATCCAGCTTGTTTCGCCTGGAAATGTAATTGGTGTTTAGGCATTGCAGGACTACTGCTCAACCCCAGTGAGAAATGTGATACAAAATTGTTCTGTTGGAAACAGGCTGCTGCAAGAGGTCCTGCTGGAGTCTGGGGAGCTCCACTGAAAACACAATGCCACAAGCTCCCTCTGAGCTCTTTGTGGAGCTGGCAGGTTTCCTGAGGAGGCATTCATGTCCTCCCCATTTGCAGCAGGGATAGTTCAGCCCTGCTTCAGTTTCATCACAGCTGAAATGGTGGATTTCTGGCTGTTCTGTGCCTGACAGAATGACACGAGGCTCTCCTTAATGGCTCGATAGCTGGGGACTCCCTCCTCCCTGTTTGCTGTGAGTCCCTCTGCAGCTGTGAAACATCAGCAAATACTGTTTCTAAATCTGTCCTCTCTCCAAGAGACTGTGGTGCTGCAACCTTGGCACTTTATAGAAGTTTAGAGGGATTGCTGGTCAGCCTGAATCCTTGGTGAAATCCTGTTCTCACAACCGTGAGCCTGAATAGGGTGCTCCAAATGTAACACGTGGCAGGTGCTTGGACTGGAAACTAATTCTGAGCAGATTTGAAAGGGAGAAACTTAGAATCATGGAATCATTTACCTTGGAAAAGCCCTCTAAGATCATCAAGTCCAATCATTCCCCCAGCACTGCCAAGGCCACCACTAACCCATGTCCCCAAGTGCCACATGTTTTTTGAATACTTGCAGGGATGGTGATTCCACCACTGCCCTGGTCAGGCTGCCTGGAGAGGTTGTGACAGAGAGGGGAGTGGAGTTCTGGTTCTAAGCTGCAAGGGGACACTAGAATTGATGATGAAATTTTGATAACAGCTACTGCTGTATTCATGGATAGATTGTCTCAAGTACAGCCTAAGGGAATGGAGGTTTTTAACAGATTTCCAATTGTGTGATACAGTTGTAAAAGAATTATAGTGAAACTCTTCCCATGCAAAGATTTTCTGAGCGATTGGGTTACACATTCTGGTACACAAAGGGAAAACTGTCCAGTTCTGGACTATTGGAAGATATTTAGGTTCAGACCCAAACCTGCTGTCATTGAGGACCCCTGTGTCCTGGGACTGCTCTGCAGATACTGTGTGTTACTGGATCTTAATGGTGATTAAGTCACAACTTTGTGGTTGGGCAGAAGATTTGGAGTCCAAAGGTCCTTTTTCTGTCTGTGTGCCGCCACCAACAGACAGGATGATTCTTTTCTGCACTGGCACTTGGTCTCACTTGATCCCACCTCGACTGGTGCCAGGACTCAGGCCAGGCTTGGAGTCAGGTTAAGCCCAAGCCGTGCAGGCATGCAGGAGTCTAAGCATAGGTTGGGAGCTCAAGCTCAGCTGGCAGGTTGGGCCCAGACAGCTGCTACCCAGCTTCTCAGGAATTCTGACTTCAGCTTTTCCTAGGGCCAGGATGGATGTTTTGAGGTAGAGCAGCAGCCAGCTGTACCTGCCAGCAGGCAGAATGCAAGACTTGCTATGCATAAACCTACGCTGAGCCTGTCCTTAGCCTTGGGAGGCAGAGCTTTCTCTCTCCTTTGTTTTATTGACCCACAATATCAGCTTTATATTTACTTAACTTACACGTGTTTTAAAACATCAGTCTTGGAGAACAGAGATTAGTACCTGGCTTTATAGCAAGTCTCCTGCTTGACCTTCTAAGTCATTTGAAGGAATTTGGTTCCATTTTGCACGTAATGTGTGGTACAAGCTCCTTCATGCCAACGTACTCGAGGCAGGGAGGGTTCGAGATGTCGTGTGCAGGTGTCCTTCCAGTCCCCTCCTCCCCATGCTGGGACAGGACATCCCATAAAATAAGATTTACTGGGGTTTTTTTCCTTCAGGTCACAGGACTTCTTTCTTTCCCTGTTTTTTTGTGATGTTAAGGGATAGTCAGCTTTGAAAGGACAAAGAAAGAGATCAGCAATGTCCTCTCAGGCTGCAGAGGCATGGGGATTTTTGGAAATGCCCCTGTTGTGTATTTGCACAGGAGAAGCAGGGCAGCAGTGTTGGAAATCTCAGGGAGAGAGTTGCTGCTGTCCCTCTAAGCTCACCCAGTGCTCCCAAGTCCTGCACATCCTGAATTAAGGCATTTCTTCAGCACCACCGTGTGCTAAGGGGTGGCCATTGCAATTCTGCCTCAGAGGGACTTGAGGGCAGCATTCCATTATCCCTGAAGGTCTCTGCTCTTGGGGACATTAGGATGTTTTAGTCTTGAGGAGATAAATTCTGTGTGCTCCTTTTAAAGAAAGTCTGTTTATAAGCACCTCCAATTCCTCATCCAAAGGGAGGCACTGTTCCTGCAGTTTCTAGCAAGGAGCAAGAAAACACTCAGGAGTTCTGGTTAATGGAGCCTAATATTTGCATGTGATCCAGATTCGGAAAGATTGCTTTTCATCTGATGGCTGAAAAATCCCCTCTCACTCTTGGGAAAAAACTGAATTGGAAAATCAAGACTTACTCATGGAGGCTATGTTAATTTAGTGCTAAAATTCCATATATTTGGAAATACCCCAAAGATCTCCTGCTGCTTAAATAATGCAATGACACAATGTCACTGGATTTTGTTGGGATTTTTTGTCTGCTTGATTTTCCATTGAAGTTCTGAAAATTGTTCTATATACTGTGTGATAAACAAGTGGGAGTATTTCTGGCAATGCACAGTCAATGTGCAAAGGGGTAGGAGACCACGCACAGAATATTTTTTGCTTTCTTCCTCAGTCCTCCCAGAGAGGAGAGTTCCCATAGCACATCTCGCAGCTGCTCTACTGAGCTTTTTGCAGTATGTTTGTATTTTTATTTCAAAAAGTATGTGTATGTATTTCCTTTCCAAAGAAAGGATGTGAGTGCAATAGAGGTTGTGCTTGTGGTGGTGAGTGAAAAAAGAGTCAGTTGTAGCACAGACAAGGACATCCCTCTGATGTGTTTTTGGGCCCATGGTGTGCAGCTGAGGAGCTGAACCATTGCAGGCTGCAGTGGGTGCACAATGTTGTGGTGCTCTGGGGATGAGGCTGCTTTGGGAATCATTCCCACTTGTGCAAGACATTCCCCAGGCAGACAACAGCAGCCTGTCCTTTCCCTTGGCCAGGGGTGTCAGATTGGGGGTGACCCAGGGGCTGGCTGCCTCCAGCTTGAGGAGCAGCCATGGATGGTGAGAGACACCCGCTGCTGAGAGAGGGTGGGACTGTCACCCAGTGAGTGTGTAGTGTAGCACAGGGCCCCAGAGCTGCTGCTTTCTGCCTGAGCTGACAGGGTCTGGCAGCTGGTGTTTGACCCATAATTCTTCACCTTCAGCCATCTGTACATAATCCCACAGGTAGAGCGTTTCTCCTTCCTCTTCTTTGCATTTCAAGTGCAATTCTCTGCTCTAGTCAAGTTTTGCCACACCGGAGTTTGTAACCACTGGGCTGGGGTATAATTGGAAGGGAAAACTCGTCTGCTCTTGTGTCTCGGTGAATCTGTGAGCCCAGGTGTGTGTGATCGGTGGCCAGAGCAGTCACCCCCCTCTCCCTCCCCTGCACGGTGCTCTTTTCTCCACCGCCTCAGCTCCCTCCTCCTGACAAGTCAGCTGAGGAACAGTGCATTCATTTGTCTCTAAGGTGGGAGGCTGTAGCAAAGAGCTGAGTAACTTGGAGACCTCAAATTAAGAATGATTCACAGTACACTGCGTGTGTTTCAAACCCAATGTGTCTGAAATTTGAATGGGGAGGGAGGGGGAAGGGGGGACTTCAACACCCTGGTCCTTAAGCTGACAAACTGTGCACAAAGCGGGGTTCAAAGGGCTCAGGAGGATGCGGGGGAAAAGGGGACAGCAGCCCCAGGGAACTGAGCAAGGTTTGGAGGACCTGTACCCTTGTGATTGGTGTGAATTGTATAAATAGCGGTGGGCATCCTCGTGTGCCCATCCTGGCCAGTCCTGGAGGCATCCGCTGCTGGGCACGGGCTGGCATGCTCCGGGTGAAATCCATGGAAGGCGTGCACAGTTTGCAGGGACATCCATCTCCAGGCCATGCTCAGTAATGATCCAAGCAGCTGGGCAATTTCCAAAGTGAAGCAGGATACAAGGAATTATGGTAGAGTGTGAAATGAATGTAACCTGAAAGATCATACCAAAGCAGCGCAGGAGAGTAGGTGAAGTGACTAAAAGTGACCGTGGATTCCTGGACCTGTAATAAAAACCAGTGAAACCCTGTGAAAATACTGCAACAACTGCACTGGCTAGTGTAGTGCACTCCTGTGTACAGGAGAGAAGTGATCCAAATTATGTCCACATCAGAATTTACTCCCCGAACCAAAGCTGGTGCCATGTGTTGCTGTGGTTTCTGTGACCAGCCTGCACCCAGTGCTGTGTCACTTCAGTCTGCACAAACCACCAACAGTCCTTGCTTTATAGGTTGTGTGGTAATAAAAGTAACTCCCCAAAATAATTGAGCATCATTTAGTACTTTTCTTCTGAGTCATAAGAAAAGAACCGTGTGACTGTTTCCTCCCCTACAAGCCTAATGTGGATGTTAACTTTGAAACCTAATTAAATGCTATATGTTGTGTTATCTGTGTAATGCTGGTCACTGCAAGGCAGTGGAGAGAAGGTAGAAGTGAAGACCCTGAAAAAGGAATTTGGAAGTAATAAAGAAAAAAAGAGAAGAGAAGGATCAAGTGGAAGAAAAAAGAAAAAGGTGGGGGGGGAAGGGACATAAACTGCATGGAGGGCACAGCTGTTTGTTATACCAGGCTCACACCACATAGAGACTTGTGATCACCTCTGCTCTGGAGCCAGGCTGGGTGAGCTGGGGGTGTTCACCTGGACAAGAGAAGGCTCCAGGGACACCTCAGAGCCCCTTGCAGGGCCTAAAGGGGCTCCAGGAGAGCTGGAGAGGGACTGGGGACAAGGGATGGAGGGACAGGACACAGGGAATGGCTTCCCACTGCCAGAGGGCAGGGCTGGATGGGATATTGGGAAGGAATTGTTCCCTGGGAAGGTGGGGAGGCCCTGGCACAGGGTGCCCAGAGAAGCTGTGGCTGCCCCTGGATCCCTGGCAGTGTCCAAGGCCAGGTTGGATGGGGCTTGGAGCAGCCTGGGACAGTGGAAGGTGTCCCTGCCCATGGCAGGGGGTGGAACAGGATGAGCTTTAAGATCCCTTCCAACCCAAACCATTCCATAATCTGTGATGAGTAACACTGGGGTTTGTGCAACAGTTACACCGTGTTGTATTGTTGCACTGAACACACAACTTGGCTCTGCTCTCCTGGAGACTGGAGCATTGTGCAAGCCCAGTGATGTATCCAAAAGCAGAGGTTGGAATCAGGATTGCCTTGTGGCTTCCTTGGAAGAGTGAGACATGTGGTTTGAGAGAGTGCAAATGAGAGCTTGGCTTGTCTGCATGTCTTGGTCTGGCAAGGCTGCCTTAGTTCTTTAACCTTTCAGAGAGTCATTAACATCTCTGTTAACCAGCTCTGGTTGCAAACGTAACTTTGACTGTTTTGCATGGATTTTGGGTGCTGGCCTGCCTGCTGCGTGGCAAAGGCAAGAGGAGACATTCCCATGTGTTTCTGCAGGGTGCTGAAGTTTTGGCCCTTGTCTTTCTTGTGGAGCAAACTCTCAACTTGTGAGCAGCTGGGACATCGCCTGCAGCACCTCCAGGTCATCAGCAGCAACAAGAAGGCTCAAAACCAAAATCAGCTGATGAGGTAGGGAGTACATGTAAAATTAGGTGTGTCTTGGCTCTATTCCTGTCTCCTGTGGGGAACCCAAACCGTGGATCCCATGCCTGGACAGCACTAGGTCCTCACTGCACCCTACCACATTGCTCTACTCCCTGCTAGTTTGCACATCTTTACTCTGCACTGTATTTATATGCATATATATTTGTATCTTTATGTGTTAATTATGCCTTTTGCCAGATATCTGCCTTTTTCCCTAGCCTGGGAAAGGCAGCTGGGATATTGCACCCCAAAAACTTGTACTGCACCCATGTGTGAGTGCTTTGCTGTCACTACTCCCACAGGCTCATTGCTTTCACACGTGCTGCTGTCAACCACTGCGATCCAGCAGTGTTCTGTGACACTTTCCATAAGAGCAGAAGGGTTTAAATGCTCCCCTCTTTCACCCACTCTTTTGGGGAAGCTTTTTGTGCAGAAACTGCAGACCAGAGACTCCACTTACACTGTTAGAACAGTAACAAAGTGTAAGAGAAAAAGCAAACATGCAGCACAGTGAGAGGAACAGAGCAGAGATCTGAGACAGATATTGGATGCCCTGTGGCTCTTCCACAGCCAGTCTTGTTCTGTGTGGTTCTCTGATGCTGCAGTAATAGACTCCCAGGGAACACTTAAAATAGATTAGCAGATTTGAAGGCCAAAAGTAACTGTGATTGTTTAATCTGATTTCCTGAATAACTCACGTCATGGAATTCCATTCAGAAACTCTAGCAAGGAAGGGGCAGCTCAGCAGCCCTTCTGGGTTTGTGTATGAACCCAAAACCACTATTTATGGCCTTGCCTCAGAAAGCCATCTGATCTCAGTGTAGATGCGCCACGTGCTGGTGCCCTCAGTACTGGTGATTGGTAAATCCCCCTGAGTGTGTACATACCTTTCTGTCTAAAGTTCCTCTTTGTGGCTTCAGTCCCCTCTTTGTTCCCTGCAAAGAAAGGTTTCATGGTGTGGCAGGCTCTGAGCAGCTCTGTATTTAGAATCATGGAATCACAGAATGTCCTGAGTGGGAGGGGACCCACAGGGATCATCCAGCCCAGCTCCTGGCCCTGCCCAGACACCCCAACAACCCCACCCTGGGCATCCCTGGCAGCGCTGCCCAAACGCTCCTGGAGCTCTGGCAGCCTCGGGGCCGTGCCCATTCCCTGGGGAGCCTGGGCAGTGCTCAGCACCCTCTGGGGGAAGAACCTTTCCCTGATATCCAACCTAAACCTCCCCTGGCCCAGCTCCAGCCGTTCCCTGGGTCCTGTCCCTGGTCACAGATCAGAGCTGCTCTTCAGGAGGAAGCTGTAAAGAGCTGTGAGGTCTCCCCTCAGTCTTCCCTTCTCCAGGCTGAACAAACCTGTGCTGTGCTTGGCCACAGAGGGAGCAGCACACCGGTGGAAGTGAAAAGATTCTGAAATTGTTCCTCTTCAGTGAGTTGTCCTGGTGTCCCTGGGGCATTAAAGGTGCTACATAAGCAAAGCCAACAACTGTCATTGAAACATTAAACACTGCCCTTCCTTTTTCTCTCACTCTGTTTCTCTCTACCCTGCCTGTAGGAAAGCCAACATCTTTGTCTCTCTGCTGATTGATGTGGCCCTGGGGATACTGCTGATGTCGTGGCTGTACAGGAAGAACCGCATTGGTCACCTTGCTGACACTCTCATCCCTGTGGCTGACGTAAGTCTGGCCAAATCTGATCCCCTTTCACCTGCTCTGGGCACTGCCCAGCTCTCGATGCCTGGGGTGGTTGTAAGGAGGCAATGCCTCACACACAAGGGTTTCAGAGAGACCTGTCTGAAGTCATGCAAATTTGGTCTCCTCAAGAACAGTGAAATCTTCAAATCAAGCCTGTTGGGGCTGCTCAAAAGAAACTCAGCTCTGCTTTGCATGTGCTGTGAATAGTAATTAAATGTTTATGGGAGGGCTCCTCCAGCTCCTAAAGGAACAATTATGGCTTGGACAGAGCTCTGCAGCTGCGGGTTGGGTGGTTATGGAGGCACAGTGCTTTTATTTTTTTCTGGAGTCAACAGAAAGTGTCCTCAGGTTGCTGCTATATGGATTGGGGTGAAAAAAAAGCCGTAACCTGGGTTGAATCTGATAAACTGCTGGAAAGTCAAACATGATAAGCACTGCAGCTGTGCTTGTAAAGGAGTTTCGTGGGGAAATCCAAAGGCTTTGCTGGTCAGGGTAGAAACACCTGAAATCCTGCCTAGGAGCTCTGGGGTATGGATGCTAAACTAGGAGAACTTGCTGTCTTGTGATTTTCTTAAACGTAACTCCTCTTGCCCACTGAGATCCCTCAACATCAGCAGAAATTCACGGATAGCGAGTATGACTCACACTGTCCTGCTCTTCTGGTGGTTCATTTTAGGTGCAGAGCTCCAGTATATCTGTTTAGTGGCAGTAAGGAACATATAATGTACTTCAGAGGCTGGAGACCGGACCACTAATCTGAGGTCAGCTCTGTTTTAAGAGCTTCTGTGTCTTGGGAATACATGTGCAGCCAATTTTGAGCCCTGCCATGCAGCTGCACAACCTAATCTTTTCTCTGCCCACTTTTCTTTCATTCCTGAATGGGTCTGTCCATTGGTTTCTTTCTAGCAGCTGGAGAATGTCTTCTCTCTGCTCTTTCTCCAGCTTCTTGGTTGGGAAGAATTTGATTCTGATCAGAGAATTCCAGCAGCAGTTCATTTTTCCTACTTATGCCACATTTCCTGGGAAGACCTCACATTTCCCTTCATCTTCTTGGTCCGTATCTAACTCCTTAATTATTACAAGGTCTCTGATCATTCTTGTACATGCTGGGCTTTCAGAAAGCATGTATGGAGTGTCCAGCATGGCTGTGGATCAGGATTATTGCTGGTTTTCTTATCTTTCATAGTCAAACTTTTAAGGACAGCATGCTCTAAGGATCGCAGCAGACACTACTCAGCAGCAGCGGTGGGTAGGAAGAACCGCAGGACACTTGCTCTTGTGTTTGAGCTATACACTGCAAATATTCTTCTAAGCCTTATTCCCACATCTTTCCCCTTACAGATATTTCAGCTGGAGAAGTCTAAGTTCTCTAGAGCTTTCCCTTTGGGATTACTGGAAGTGCCCAGCTCTCAGAAATCTGATTTCCTAATGAGTCTGCAGGGAAGTGGCTTTGGCTGCATTCCTGGTTGCACAGGTGGCTCTGGGAGGGATTCCATCTGCCCAGTGTCTTTGGCAGATGGACGCTCTCCGTGCTCAAGGTGTATCCAACCCCAGCACCTGTCCTGGACAGGCTTGCTTGTGAGGGTTGCTTGTTTGTTCCTCTTTCAGTAATTTAGCTCATCTGTCACTCAACTTTTGCCTCATAGTGTCAGCTATCTTCACCAAGTCTCCTCCACGTGTGGACTCTGTTACCTGGCTATCACCAGGAGCTGTTTGTGTTCTTTCCTGGAAGTGCTGACTCCTCCATGTCTGCGGGGGCTGATAGCCAGTCAGTGCCTTTCTTCCCTGTTTTTCCAGGCTTATCAGTTCAGGCCACTCACAACTCTTCTTTTTTCCAGCCTTACTTTTTTCTTTCAGGCATATGAGATTGTGGACATAAAATCATTTGGAGTCCTTCTACTGCCTTTGCTGGGCACTGATTTATATGCATTATGTGCAGGCCTTAAAAAATGCAGATCTGAGTGATCCCAAAATATACCAATGACTTCAGCATGTTGTGTGCAAGCCAGCACCACTTCTTTTCCAGTATGACAGCAAAATCTCCCCTCAGCCATTCAGCAGTAGGTTTCCTCTCTGCTGCTGAGTGTCCATCTGGTCTGCATTATTCCCATCACTGGACTTTCTCAAGTGCTTGTGTGTTGCCAGGTTCAGTAACTCAGCATTCCCTGTGTGCAGAGAGCTCCTGTTCCTTCCCTAACACTCTTCTGCTTTGAGCAGTGCCCAGATCTGCTGATGGCATTGATCCTACACCTCTGTGTCTGTTGGTAAATAGAACACTGGATATCTCATTTCCCCCAGAGAGTGCTGGGCGCTGCCCAGGCTCCCCAGGGAATGGGCTGCCAGAGCTCCAGGAGCGTTTGGAGAATGCTCTCAGGGTTGCACAGGGTGGGATTGTTGAGGTGTCTGTGCAGGGCCAGGAGTTGGACTTTGATGATCCTGATGGGTCCCTTCCCGCTCAGGATATTCTGTGTTACTATTATAGTAAGATTGTTACATATAAGGCCATATACATAACCTCACTTTAACCTTATTGATTTTAATATTGACAGGCTAACCTTATATAAGACATAACCTTATTGGTTTGATTGATTGATTTTAACGTTGACAAAATCCCAGCTGTGTGGGGCCTGGATACAGTGCTCGGGTTTTTCCAACCAACATCCCTCTGGAAGGAAGCAGTGCAGGTGGGTTATTTTGACTCTCAGCACTGCCAGGGTCACAAGCTCAGCCTGCTGCCAGGAGTTCAAGCTGTGTTTCCTGGCCATCCCTTGTCATCCCCTGATAAAATGGATCTCAAATCAGCACTTGGCTGGCAATTGTTGATGCTGCACAAGACATCACCGAGTGCAGCTCCCACTTTCCCAGCGTGGTGAGCTGTGCTGTGCTGGCTGTAATAACAAGTTGCTTTTGTCATTCAGTGAGGCAGATGTGATTCAGAGACACCCAGGGAGTAACTGGCAAGGAGCTGTTAGGAAGGACTGATTTTTGAAGCAGGCTTTCAAATCCAAAAATGGAAAACTGGAATAATCTTCCCTCTGTGGGTGCCCTCACAACTCCTACCTTCCTTCCTTCTTCCTCTTGATCCCACCAGCCTTCCCAATGGTTGTCCTTGCTTTTGCCTTCTACAAAACAGCCTTCTTTCAGAAATACCTGACTCGAAGCACTGCACTGGTTTTAAACAGAACTGCTTATAAACCATCTCCTTTTTTTTTTTCCTTCATCTCTTTTATCCTTGCCGATGTCTCTTTTCCCTAAGTTGTAATCTGTTTGAAACAGTTACATATTTATCATAGATTGTGCCTGCAAAAGCATTGCTGGAGCTTGGAGATAATTGGATGTATGTTCCTACTCAGTCCTGTTCCACTGATCCATAAACAAAGCAAGCAGAGAGAACACTTCCTGGAAAATATTTTTAGATGTTAATTTGTAAAATTGTGTGTCTTTGAGCCCCAACCACCTGCAACAGACACAGGGAAGGTGTGTCTGACAGGGAGAGCTTTGGCTCTGCGTGCTCTGACTTGCACCAGATAGACCCCTTAAAGCTGGAAAGGACCTTTAGGATCACTGAGTCCAACCATCAGCCCAGCACCACCGTCCTGTCACCACTAACCCCTGTCCTCAAGTACCCCCAGGGATGGGGACTCCACCACTGCCCTGGGCAGCTGTGCCCGTGCCTGACCACCCTTTCAGTGAAGAAATTTTCCCAATATCCAACCTAGACCTCCCCTGGCACTACTTGAGGCCTTTTTCCCTTGTCCTGTCCCTGTTCCCTGGGAGCAGAGCCCAAAGGTCCGCCCTGAGCCTCCTTTTCTCCAGGCTGAGCCCCTTTCCCAGCTCCCTCATCTGCTCCTGGTGCTCCAGCCCCTTCCCCAGCTCCACTCCCTTCCCTGGAGCATCACAGTGCCCTGTGTGTCCTTCTCCATCCATGTCACATCAGCATTAGTCCTCTGCACATGGAAACTAGGAAGAAGAGCATGACAGTAAAGAGAATATTTTCACAGTGAGCTCATCTAACCCTTGTTAGCTCCAGTCTTTCTCCAGTTTGGTCATGTCCCAGCACCCTGTTATGAAACACTTCCAAACCACTGTATCTGATTTATTAATATGCCCACATTCAGTATTCATGACTGCAGGAGGAGAATTGGACTCCCAGTCACCTTTCCTGATTCTACTTGCTATTGATCAGTCCTAAAATATCTGTCTGGAAAACAACCTGCAAGGTTATGCCTCAGGACTGTGTTTTGAGATGCCTTGCCCAGCTGAGTAACAGCAAGGTAGGGCACCTTCCCAGGGCTACGTGCCCCTGTCAGGGTTTAGCAGCACCTCTGGGACTGGCAGCCTCCAGAAATACTCACTGCTAAAACCCAGCCTTGCTCAAGGACTGCTTTCAAGCATTTAAATATTTCATTAAAATCCCCAAATGCTTTTTCTAAGTTACCAATCCAACATTTTAAATATTAAAACCAGTCTATTTATAAAGCAGCAAACGCTTCTTAGCCACAGAGGTGAGCTCCATGGGATCCAGTCAGTCCTGACTTGCAGTGAGACAGAGGGAAAAGGAAGGAAATAGAAAGACAAGCCTTTTGGAGAAGTTGAAAATGGAACCATTAATTTTGCCACTGCACTAAAAGTAAATGTTTACAAACGCATTTTGCCAGGATCTGTTGGTTAATGAAGAAAATGGAATCATTCCCTGGAAATAATTTTTCGTTGGGGAAGTTATACATGTGAGTGATAAGGAAAGTAGGCTACAGTGCATCAGCTTTAGGGAGTGTGGTTTGGCAGTTCTACACGTGGGCAGTTTTCAGTGCCCTTCACTTGCATGGGCTGGAAGTGGGATTTTTGGAGAAAGGGCTTTTCCTCACAATCTCTGTCCATGTGGGACAGTGTAAGAGGTCACTTCTTCCAGGTATTTTCCCCATGTGTTTGCTGAAGGTTATCACTCAGCTTCCTCAGTTCAGAGCTTGGTAACTGGAGCTCAGCAATGGTTTCAGCTCAGGGGAGAAGGGCAGGTGTGAAGTTCTGAGGAGAAAATCACCCAACTGCAAGGGGAGTGTGAAGTAGTGGAGTGGAGAGAGAAAATCAGTAAATAACACCAGCCTGGGCTGAAATCACCAGAAGCTGTGAATCACAGCCCTCAGTGAAGAGTCTGGAGCACACATTTGAGGTAGGGAGGAACAAGCCCAGAGCTGGGGTTTGGTGTTTTCTGCAGCTATGAAGTGACAGCACATGGGGCAGGCAGGAACAGGTCCTGAAACTCAGCACCAGAGTCCTGGGGGAGCTGCAGCTCCAATCCTGGGGTCAGACAGGAAGGACACTGAGGGGCTGGCACAGGTCCAGGGAAGGGAACGGAGCTGGGGAAGGGGCTGGAGCACCAGGAGTGGCTGAGGAAGCTGGAGGGGCTCAGCCTGGAGAAAAGGAGGCTCAGGAGGGACCTCCTCTCCTCAACTCCCTGACAGGAGGGGGCAGCCGGGTAACAAGCGACAGGACAAGAGAAAACAGCCTCAAGTTGCAGCAGGGGAGGTTTCAATTAAACATTGGGAAAACTCCTTTATGAAGAGGGTGGGCAGGCATTGGGGACAGCGGTGGAGTCACCATCCCTGGAAGTGTTCAAAAAGCCATGTGGATGTGGCACTCGGGGATGTAGGTCAGTGGTGCACCTGGCAGTATGAGGTTCATAGGACTTGGTGATGCTAGAGGTCTTTTCCAACCATAATAGTTTTCTGATTCAGTGATGTGGGGAGGAGCTCCGTTAGTGTTTTTCCTCAGTGATTGCAAGGCTGCTTTGTTGCCAGGATGCCATGAGTACCTGTCCATGAAGCCTGCAGAGAGTGATAGGCAAGATTAGTGCTATTGCCTAGTACACCACAAAGTATCAAGAAAGTTTGTGCATGAAATACATTTATGTGATTGTGTTTTCTACCCTGCTCTAAGCAAATACAGATTGTTTATGAAAATCCACTCTTTTTTGCCCAATAGTGCACTGCCATCTTCCCCCCTTTTAAAATCCTGACAGCTTCCCCAAACTCATCTCTGACTTTTCACCTGATTGTCCCCAGAAGTGGATTTGTGCAGCAGCATTTGCCATCTATTTCCAGAACCCTTATTACCGCAATAAATCCCACTGTGCAAGCCTTCCAGAGGTGACACAGTTCCATGTTCCCAGCACAGAGACCACTGAAGCAGTTCAGGTTCCTCTCAGCTGTTGTGTTTGATTCAGTAAGGACTTAATAAAGTTGCATTTCTGATTTAAGTAATCATCTGTAAAGCAGTTGTTTGGATTTTTTCCCATTGCTTTGAAGGTTTGCTTTGAGGAGGCAGCAATTACAGTGCACTGGCCCCGTTCAGTGTGGTTGCAGTCTTTTCTCTCCATGGCCTTGCTTCCTTGTGTTTGCAGCACGTGGCTGAAGAGCTGCAGGACCTGCTCCAGTGGCTGATGGGAGCACCAGCTGGACTGAAAATGAACAGAGCCTTGGATCAAGTTTTGGGTCGCTTCTTCCTTTATCACATCCATCTTTGGATCAGTAAGTGAAATTGTTTGACTTTCCAGCCTCCCTTTTCATCTCTTCCCTCTGAGTGTTTAATGTTTGCCTAGAGGTGAGTAATGAATCAAAATGCACTTCTGCAAGTACAGACTTGTCTGGGAATCTTCCTGCTGTGGGAACTGAAGCCAAAGTTGGATTCCCACACAAGGAATTCATGCATGTTAAATAAAGTGCTGGTATTGATGCTCTGCAAGGAGTGCAGATCCTGCTGGGGCTTAGTTACTTGCTGTCACTGGTGGTGAGTGTCCAAGGGAAGGCACTGCTGTGAGGTCTTTTGTAGGGTTTCGTGGTCTTTGCCATGTGAGAGGCAGCTCTTGGGATAGGGATGAGAAACATGCAGGGATGCAAATGCCAGCCCTGTCCTATCACCAACTTCAGCTTAGTGCAATTTTATTATTTCAGGTTCTTCCTTGAAATAACACACCCCTGTTATCCTTGATGGAGGAGTACAGGCATAATGGACATGAACTCCATAGTTATTATACTGATTTACTTTGCTCACCAGTCAAGTATGGTCTTGTTTCTGTGACTTTGCCCCACTCTGGTGATGAAAGAGACTGTTTGTCCACACTGCTTTATTTCATAAAAGCCATATGAGGTGGCTTTTGTGGGAAGAGCAGAAAAACAGGAATGGTTGCAGTAAAGGTTGATGTGTACAGTTAAAAATGTACTTAAGGACCTGGACACAAATGTAGAAAATCAAATGTTACATCCCTGGAAGTGTCCAAGGCCAGATTGGATAGGGCTTGAAACAGCCTGGTCTGGTGGAAGGTGTCCCTGCCCATGGCAGGGGGGTGGCACTAAATGGTCTTTAAGGTCCCTTGCAAACCAAACCATGCCATGCTAATTCCATGAAATTCCATGTGGAGAAAGGTGACCACTGTGTTCAAGCTAAGCACACTCCTCCCCATCCTCCCAGTGCTGCCCCACCTTGGGGCAGAAACTTGGGCAGAAAGAGAGTTTTTGTTGGCCCTCCTAAAGAGAAGATGGCATCTAAAGGAGTGTTCCAGCTTCACTTCCATGTTTTCATGGCTCTGATTTCTGGAGCAGTGTTCTAGGGTGAGGGGAATCAGCCTTTTGAGAGGGTCAGGAGGGAGACGACCCAGTCAAACACTGACCCTCTGCCATGTCCACCAGGCTACATCCACCTGCTGTCCCCCTTCATTGAGATGATCCTGTGGTACGTGGGGCTGTCGGCTTGTCTGGGCCTGACCGTGGCTCTCTGCATCCTCTCTGACATCATCGCGCTCCTGACCTTCCACATCTACTGCTTCTATGTCTACGGGGCCAGGTGAGTCCCCCTCCCTCTTTGGGGTTTGTTTGGAAACACCTCAGGCCATGGTGAAGCATTCAGTCCTGGTGTAGTTCTCCTGAATTCAGTTTAACCTGCAATTAATTTCTTGCAGTCTTTTAAGCCTGTAGAAATGATGGCCTCAGTAGTACAAGCAACATACCTTTCATTTCTCCTGCATTTAGGTATTTATCTGTCATGGTAGTGACCTGGAAAGATAAACCTACATGACAGGCAGAGGACAAGAAAACAGCAAACAGCTCACCCCATCCCTTTGACTCAGCCTCATAGTTCTCTCCTCATTGCACCCTGCTGGAGATATGGAGAGGAACTGGAGGAGGAGGAGAGGGGAACCCCTGTAGTTTTGGAGAAGCTCCACAATCCCAGTCTCTGCCCTGCTTCAGAGGTCCTTGCCTGCACTGTGGAGCACAGATGGCAGGTTTGGGGTCACAGGGGGTGTGTGACACCGTTGTCTGGAGGGTCCCATGGCCTGAGAGCTGGGCAGAGGCTCTGAATGAGTAGGGGGGAGTGCACGGGGCTTTGGGGCACGTCTGGGCCATGTTGGGATTCCTGTGCAAGAGGTGCCCATCACTGTGCTCTGTTCCTGCTCTCCTCTAACTTGTGCTGCACCAAGGAGTCCCACAGGCCACAGGATGTGCTTGCCAGGGAGATGGGACACAAGAGATAAAGGACCTTTTGCCTTATAACATACAGAATGGCCATTGTCCCTCCTCAGGCTTTACACTGCAAACAACACAAGAAATAGTAAATCTTTAGATCTGGGTAGTTTAGGGAATGGTTGGAAATATTGAGACCTGATTTATGAGCCGGGTCTGTTGTGAGCATAGGTCTTATACCCAGAATCAGTACTGTCAGGAGTGGGAGGTCTCTTCCCAACACCTCTAATTGCTGGAATTTCTGTGTTGGTCTGTGAGGAGTGGCCTTGCTCATCCTAGTTGTGCAGAGTGGTAGTAGGAAGTAGGAAAAGCATTTTCTCAGCAGAATGCTTTTCCCTGGAGCTGCAGAGAGCCAACCCACCTGTCTTGTGTTTGTCAGAAGTACAGAGAGCTGTGCGCTGTTACCGTGGAGCGCCAGGAAGAGTCAGCAGTCACCCCCAGCCACCACAGCCCCTTGAATTCCTGCAGCTGGCAGGAGGAAGAATTTTCTGGTTCAGGTGCTGGTGCAGCCTGAGATCCCGTTCTGGAGCAAACCACAGAGTGAAGCGAGGGCAGGCGTGTGTGTGCAGGCAGCAGAGCAGGTGGGGCAGGTGCCACTGCAGCAACACCCACTTGGTGTCATGTGAGGGTGCAGGGAGAGCGTGGCCTTAGTCAGAGCCACGGGCAGGTGCCAGAACTTGGAGGAGTTGTCCTGGGCTCCCTCCTGCCTAGGGATTAGTGCACCAAGCTGTGCCTGCCAGTCTGGAGGCACCCTGCCAATTCCTTGAAGCAGTTGGTGTTCCTCAAACCAGATTCTTCTCTTGGATGAAACTCCTTGCCTCTGCTTTCACTTTGCTGCTGTGAAATCTGAGCAGCCTCCACACCTTAGCTAGCCTGGTTTGCCAGTCTGGCTTTCATAGCTCAGGCTTTCTCAGACTCTGTTCTGCCCCACACATTGGCCATGTACCCTTTCTTTACCTCCCTGTATGTTGGCACTGCTGCCCAGGGCTCTTTGTGCCTCCTCTCCATCCCAAGGGCTCTTTCTTCCTTGATGTTATTCCATGAAGAGGTGTCTGTTTCCCACCCCTTGTCACCCCAAGTTTCCCTCACCGTTTTTTCTGCGAGGGAAGTAGCTCCAAGTCTCATAGCACCAAGTTCTGAAAGCCTGAGGAAGGGGTGCATTAGGAGCCACCAGGCATTTCATTGATCTCTTCCTACTCTTAAGGATTTTCAGAGCGGTGGGTTACCAGAGAAGCTGCAGGGGCTCCACTCCTCTCCCTTGCATCTCTGTGCTGCAGAGGCACAATGGTATTGCATGGTCTCAGGTGTGGGGGTAAGACCTTGGCCAGCCCTGTCTGCAGAGGTGTGAAGGCAGGGGAGGGTACAGATCTGAACTGGGGAGACACAGGTGAGCTTGGGGAAATAAGATTGCTCGTTCTTTTCATAGAATCATGGAATGGTTTGGGTTGGAAGGGACCTTAAAACTCATCTCATTCCACCCCCTGCTGTGGGCAGGGACACCTTCCACTAGCCCAGGCTGCTCCAAGTCCCATCCAACCTGGCCTTGGACACTTCCAGGGATCCAGGGGCAGCCACAGCTTCTCTGGGCACCCTGTGCCAGGGCCTCAGCCCCTTTTGCTGCAGGGAAGGTGTTGCCATGAGGCTGGCGATTGCTGCAGCCCCAGGGCATGGCCTGGCTGTTGCCCTCCAGTGGCCCAGAGCTGGCTGCAGTAGCCCCCGTGCCAGGGGCCAGCCCAGATAGGGTTGACTGAGCCATGAGTCTTTATCTGCATCATTCCTGGTGGGTTTCTTTTGCCACCCCTGGCTCTGCAGGTGGGTGAGTGGGCATGGGGCTGTGATGGTGACAGCTGGGTGGTGCTGGAGCTGGGCACTGCCCACTGTGCTGCACAGTCTTCTCTTTGCTCAGGCTCTACTGCCTGAAGATCTACGGCCTGTCCTCTCTGTGGCGCCTGTTCCGGGGCAAGAAGTGGAACGTGCTGCGGCAGCGGGTGGATTCCTGCTCCTATGACCTGGACCAGGTAGTGCCACGGCCCTGGGGACACCCCAGGGCACTGCCCATGGGGATGGCCTCCTGTCCTGCTCTGACTGGGACAGAGCCGCAGGAGCCTTTGTGGTGCCCAGAAGAAGAACATGCCCCAACACTGAGTCCATGGCTCTTCTGCTGCCTTACAGCACTCCTTGACTGCCCTGCAGCACCTCTTCATTGCCCTGCACCCCTTCCCTTCCCTACAGCCCGTCCCTGCCCCCCAGCACCTTCCTTACCTGCAGCAGCCCTTCCCTTCCCTGTACTGCTTCCATTCCCTGCACCCCTCCCCTCCCCTGCAGCACCTCTTCCCTGCCCTGCACCCCTTCCTTGCACCCCTTCCCTACCCTGCACCACTTCCCTGCTCTCCAGCATCCCTTCCTTGCCCTCCATTCTTTCTCCTTTTGTGGGGACCCTTTCCCTGCCCTCCAGCATCCTTTCCTTGCCCTGCACCCCTTGCCTGCCCTCCAGCACCCCTTCCCTTGCTCAGAGGGCCGAATTCTGGCAAGCACAGAATTGCCCTGAGCACCTGCCAGGCACCCGGCGAGCTGTGGTGGGTGCTGCAGATGCTGGCAGCTCCTGGAGCCTGGAGTGGGAATGGGGGAGGGATGGAGGCAGTAGGAAATGTGGTGCCCAGCAGTGTTGCCACAGTAACAGCCGTGGCAGCGTTTCTATTAAAAGGCCCCGTTTCATTCACGTTGTGCTGGAGCCTGGCCCACACACTCTCACTCAGGCAGAGGCAGTTTTTTGTGGAGAGCCGTAAGCCCTTTTTAATTTCTGAAATGCCATGCAAAAGTCCAGCAGAGCCTGAACTGCTCCAGGCCAGCAGCTGCAAACATCACTGAAATAATACAATAATATTTGGAAACTTGCAGGGTCAGCGCCTCTCTCTATTACAGCAGATAACTTTGAGCTTCTTGCACCACAGCTGAGAGCTGGTTTTCTGTTTCTTTGGTGATTAAAAGCCTCTGTGCCAGGTTTGCATCAGGGCTCGCTCCCTGTGTGCTTTGAGGAGAACTGGTTTGGCACTTCAGGCTTCATCCTGCTGCTCTGGAGACCAGTGAGAATTGTGTCGCTGGCCGGGTAGGAAAAGACATTCAAAGCAGACCTTAAAAGACTTTTGGAGGTTTAAACAACTGCAGTGGAGTGACAGGAGAGGGGAGAAACAACTGCTGATGAGGAGAATGGATTGGGTTGTGATCTATTCCTGGTTACATCCCTAAAGCTGGGATGCTGATCCACCTCTGTGCCGTGGCTGCTGGGTTATTTTCTTCCATGGTATCCCACAGCCGTGGTCCCTTTTTGCAGAGGTTGCAGTGCCCTATGCTCCTGTGGCCTCTCTGTTCTGGAAGTGGTGACTGGAAATTGAAGAGTCAGGTCCCTGTTTGTTATAAATCTGAGTTTCTCCCACTGGGAATTATTTAGACCTACGCCAACTGGGCTGGCCCAGAGTAAAAATAACTTTTTCTGTGGGCAGTGGAGCTAATGACACCTGCTTCCTTAGGGATTTTTCTCCTTTATCTTCTAAATATTGCTCCCCGACTCCAGCTTCTTCCTCTCTCCCACCTTCCCACTGAGCAAGAGGCAGAATTCCTGTGGCTGGACAGCTCAGCTGGTTGCTGCCTTGGGGAATGTTTATCACCCAAATTCTCTCAGGTTTGCACCAGGTGCCTGCCCTGCTAAAACAAGGAGGAACAAAAGTACTTCTCAATTCTTTACAGAATTCCCATTCAAATTACCACTTCTTTGTTCTTTTCCACATCTTTCTGGTAAAATCTGATCAGTGGCTCTAAAACTTTTGGGGACAGAGAGTGGAAAAATTGCAATATCATGTAAGTCTTGTTTCCTAAGGAAGCTGGCCTGAAATGGGAAATCTTGAGTGTTGTCTATAAAGGAAAAGTGCTGTCAGGATCCAGCTTTTATTTATCTTTCCAAATGTACTCCCATAATAAGGAGTTTTGAAGAAGGCCCAGTGAGAGGAGAAATACTGAAAATATCCAGGGTAACAGCATTATTCACATAGGCAACATCAAAACCCATTACGGAGTCCTGCAAACTTCCATTGCCTCAGAGTCTCCTATTCTTTATTTGTAATGTATTTTGTTTTGCCATTGCTCTGCTCATGATTGTGTTTCCTTTTTCCCCAGTTATTTATTGGCACTTTGCTGTTCACAATCCTGCTGTTCCTCCTGCCTACAACTGCACTGTATTATTTGGTGTTTACCCTGGTAAGATTTAACCCTTGAAACAAATCAAACACTCTCTTCTGAGATAGTAAAAAATGGTTTCCTAGGCATTTATGGTCATCCATAAAGAAAATAAAAATGTGGGTGTCTTAGGAAGGATTCTCACACAGCTCAGGTTTGTGTTTTTCCAAAGGGAATTCCCAGAAAATCTGGTCGGCAGGAAAAGCTTTTCCCCTCTCTTTCTCTCAGAAGTTGTTTTTTTATCTTTCCATCCACATCTGTGGTGAAAGCCCTTCTAGTCTGATCCAGAACTTTTTTTTCAGGGAATTAACTTGTTGTATTAAATGTTTTCAGCCAAGCTTTCCTCAGAGGCTGGAACTTCTTTATTTTTCTTTTCTTCCCCCAATATGACCAGTCCTCTCTGTGGTCTGCCCAGAGCCAAATTTTCCGTAGACAGTGGCCATCACATGCTTTCAGCATCTTTTTTGAGCCCTCTCTTTTCAGAGGAGCTTGGCAGCAGAAAATAACTGCAGTGTGACAAAAGGAGGTGCTTTAGTCAGGGGACAGAAAACACAGAGCAGGAAGCTCATTTCTGCCTGCTCTGCTCTTGCTTAGACTCTACGTGGGGTTTCCTCAGGCAGAAATGAGCTGCTGCAGCTCACTGTTGGAGAGAGGGGAATTTACATTCACTGGTACACAGTGGTGGAGTTGACTCAAAATGGGAGAATTTGGGCTTCCTTTTCACCTGTGCCTGTTGAAAGAGGAATAGTTCTCGTGTCCTTGCTGGTCACGGCATCCCCAGCTGTAGGAGCTTCATTCCAGTTACCCCCTTCAACCCAGATTGCTGAGGGCCCTCACGCAGGGTCTGGATGCTCAGCACTTCCAGACATCCCACCCGCTTTGGGAAGCTTTAGCTTGGCACGCAGCAGTGTCAGATCCCAGCTCAGCTCAGGAATTTACAAGTGTTTCATCTCCTGTTTCCTGAGATTTTCTGTTAAACTGGTTTTTGTAGCTCCGGTTGCTGGTGGTGATTGTGCAGGGCCTCATACACTTGTTGGTGGACCTGATTGATTCCCTGCCTCTTTATTCCCTCATCCTTCGCCTCTGCAGATCCTACAGGCTCGCAGGTGAGTCCCTCAGCTCTGCCCCTGCAGCGCTTCAAGCATTTTGCATTATGTGCTTGATTTTGGTGCACTGGGTCACTCCTGAGTTGAGGATGCAGTGGGGGTAGGAAAGAACCCGAGGCTCGAGTCATGCTGGTGTCCCTACTGTGAACTGTGAACCAGTTCCTGCAAGGAGCAGGATGAAGATGTCAATGGAAAGAAATCTGAACCTGAAGCAGAATCAGGAGCACCTTTACAAAGCCCTTGGCCACTAAAAGTGATGTCCAAATGAGCACCATATAAACGAGCTCATCTTTTACTCCAGTTCTAGATTACCAGGTCAGGTAAAACTTCTGTGAGTCAAACGTGGCATGGAGCTGTGCCAGGGCAGGGTCAGGCTGGAGATCAGGGAAAGGTTCTTCCCCCAGAGGGTGCTGGGCACTGCCCAGGCTCCCCAGGGAATGGGCACGGCCCCGAGGCTGCCAGAGCTCCAGGAGCGTTTGGACAGCGCTGCCAGGGATGCCCAGGGTGGGGTTGTTGGGGTGTCTGGGCAGGGCCAGGGTTGGACTGGATGATCCCTGTGGGTCCCTTCCAAATCAGGATATTCCATGATTCTGTGAAACAAGCTCATAACCTTGGGTGTTTGGGCTCTGAAACAAGCCAAATCACAAAAATACTTGCAATATCAGCTGTTCCAAAGGGCTGGATCTACAGTGGTTGCAAATCAATGGAGCTCTTTCAGTTCTATGCTATCTTTGACTGACTGAAGCCCTGACCTGAGGTGTTTGGGTTAATTTCAAAGCTCTGGGCAGACTTCAGATAATCATTCCCTTTTTTGAGACTAATCTGTCACCATTTTGAAACCAGTCATTGTTTTTCCACTTTGGGTAACCATAAACCATGGCTGGCACCAGAGTAAGGACTCATTTTGGAACGCCTTTGAATGTCCACAGCTATGGTTGATCTAGTTACAGTCAAGCACATCTAAATTATTATCTCCCATCCTTTTAAAGAGCACGCAGCAGGAATTTAGCATAGAAGAAAGAGCTTGATCATCAGTAAACCAAGGCCAGTCATCAAAGGCAGAGGAAGCTTGAGGCAACCTCAGCAGCTTTGTCTGCTGGACCACTGCCAGGCTCAGTTTTGGGAAGGTAGAGCTGAGCTGTTTTACCAACTCTGTTGCTTTTTCATGGGAGCCTTGAGCAGGTTCCTATGAATTTCCTGGCAGAAACATCTGAAAGCCTTCAGGACTGTCTCTGGGGAACAGGAGATGCTGCTGAAGAAAACTGACCCAGTAATGAGCAGGATGTAGGGCAGGAGGAAATCTTGGTGCCACTGAGAGGTATAAGACCACAAATTCCTTTAGGTTATGTAAGGCCACCGGTTACTTCTCATTCCTGTTCAGCCAGGTCTCTGCTGCAGGAAATGAGCCCCCCCACCCAAGCAGGGGATTGTCCTCTCAGCTGAGTTCTTTTTCCTTAAGTGGCACTGCAGTGCCCTGGTGCCTGTGAGATGAAGAGGCATCTCTGAGCATTTCTGCAGCCTGTGTTCCTGCCCCAGCACAGAACCATGGCATGGCAACAGGAACAGATGGAGCAGTTGAATCCAATTCAAAGGACTTCAGAGAGTACACATCACATGGTGTCCTCACTGCTGAGGTGCTGCCTCCCTTGTCAGACTCAGAACTTGGATAAGACATCCTCTGGCAGGTGTTAGGGCAGCTGATTTTACAGGCACCATCAAGATGGTTCTACCAACATGAATGGACAGTTTTTGCTGGTAGGAAGGGGGTTGAGTTCAGCTCAGTTCACTTGTGGCATCTGGCCTCCAAGTTGTTTGACAAATGTCTGAATTGGCAAAATACTCCATTGATGAAGCCCAGGCCAGGGGTAGGTGAATGATCCATCCAAACACCAGAAACTAAATGCATTTTTTCTTTCCACACATCCAAAGTGAAATATTTATGACTTTTAAAAGCCTTTTTTATCTAGATCACAGCTGATATCCTCTGTGCAAGAGTTCTGTGCACCCAGTGTCAGCTCAAGGGGTGCCACCTTGGCTGGGATGTGGATTCACAGCATGAAGAAAGGCACAACAGGGGTTTCAGGGCTCTCAGACTCTGCCCACACACAGGTTACCAACATTGTTTGATTGTGAACAGGCCAGCTCGTTTTTCCTGTACTTCCCTTTCCCAGTATTCACGGTGGAAACGTTGGCACAGGTTTTGTCATGGTTCTGTAGGACCTGCCATGATTGCTGGGGTACAAACCAGCAGTGCCCTCGCTTGAGTGTGCTGTCCTGTGAAACAAAGCAAATGAGTTCATGTCCTGACCTCTCCTGTGCCACTGATGATGCTTTTGTACAGGAAAAGCAGACCCCTGAGCTCTGGAGTTGGCTGGAAATCATGGAATAGTTCAGGGTTCTTCTGTGCTGGAGTGATCTGCAGGAGCCTGAGCCTTCCTGCTCTCCCTGTGAGAAGGGAACTGCTCAGAGTTCTGAGCACTGCAGTAATCTGCAGCTCATTCTAAAATGAATTTATAGCCTTCTTGTGCTCGTATTTTCTTAGAAGTTTAAGACTCTTGAGCAATTCAATAATCTAATTAAGAAATTGTTGGCTTGCAGCTGTAGAAGGGAGGTGTGTGGCCAGGACCTACAGAACCAGCATATGCTGGGAGCATGGACTGTTCCTGGGATAAGACTCCAGAGTGCTCGACCACATATCTGAACCTTCAGGGCCTGCTTGTTTCTGTCTCCCTCTGACAAAGGCTGCCAGAAGAGTAGTTCCTGGAATGGCTTAGACACTTCCTCATAGCCAAAGCTCTGTGAATCACATTGAGCACTTTGGTCATCCAGCACATTTGCTTGTTGAGGCCCAGGGTACTCAAACATCTATTTCAAGCCACGGGGGAAGCCCCTCTTTCAATATAATCCAGCAAAATGCAGCTAAATCCCTCCTGTCCTGGACAGAAAAAGCTTTATGATTTGGGGAGGGAGTTTAAACCAGAGCTGTGTGCTAGAGAAAAGCATTCTGTCCCAGGAGTGAACAGTATAATTTTAATTAATTCAAAGCTTGAGGGAAAAGAGAACACATTTTGTTTTCAGTGTGCAAGAGTCATAGAGATACTGCAGCAATGGCACTTACACAGGTAAAGAGTTTTATTTCTATTTGTGCTCCTGTCACTGTTTGATCTGGGCCTTAGTCTTCTCTCACCTTCTTACCTGCAGGAAGGAATAACAGGGCATGCTTGGCTGGAACAGGTTTGCAGAGATGGATTGGTGGTTTTATTTCTGTGAAGTAATTTGACATCTTTGAAAGAAAAATGCCTCTCTGGTCCAAGCTGTTACCTTTGAAACATTGTACTAAATCTTTGTGTGCACTGTGTCACCCGTGGAATCCAAAATCTTTCCTATTTATCTTTACAGTATTGGCAATGAGGCAGATCCAAGAGGAAATAGGAAAGTGGCAGGTTTGGTGGGGTCAGCCTGTTAAGAACACGTGGACGCTGGGATTAATGGGCAGGGAATGCTTTGAAATGTTTTAATGCCTCCAGGTCAGCCACTTCCCTCCCTCAGCCTGAAAGAGGGACAGATTTGCACGTGTGCTCTGTCCACATGAGCACAAATTAAAGGTGGGCTCTCTGCCTGCTGCTAACATGGAGTTCCCATTCTGGTGGAAGTTTGGGAAAAGTGGAAGGTTTTTCCAGTCCCTCTGTCATCATCAGGTGTGGCTGGCTGATTTCTAGGCGCCGTGCTTGCTCTAGGACTGAGTTTTCAAGCTGGAGGTGAGAGGGGTTGCTTTTAATGGAGCTATGTCATCAGGCTTAAAGCATTGTAGAGACAATCCATGATTCCTGTTGAAAATGGGGAATGTTCCCAAATCCAGAAAGGTTGAAGACAATTTCTAGGGAATCAGCGCTCAGCCAACAGCACTGGGCAGCAAATGCATGGTCTGTGCTCCAGACATTGAACCATGGAATATCCTGAGTGGGAAACAACCACAAGGATCATCGAGTCCAACTCCTGGCCCTGCACAGGACACCCCAACAATGCTACCATGGGTTTGGTTTTCTTGTTTTGTGTCTTTGCAGCTGGAGTGAAGTTCAGAGTCCTTGAGCAGCAGGATGGAAAACCTCTGCGGCTCCTTATGCAGGTAAAGCCCCTGTGCCTTCCGTGACAATTCCTTCCCCCCAGAATGACCCCTGTCCATCTGTTCTGCTCCCACTGAAAGGCTCCAAATTATCTGCTGTAAAATGCTGAAACAAGGGAAAAAATGCTATGGCTGGCTGCTGCTTTCTGTGCTTTTTGATGCCCTGCTTGAGTCCTGTGTTTGGAGAAAATGCAGTGCCCTGGATGGTGGGAAGTGAAATGTAGAAGGGGAGGTAGGAGAAACACAGAGCTGTGTCACTTCTGGGATTAAGATCTCATGCCATTATCACCTCCTGGCTCTGGGCAGCTTCATGTGACAATTGCTGAACACTGGGAGAAGCAAAAGAAAGCAGTTAAACCATCCAGAGTGAAGCAGCAGGAAAAGCTCTTCCCCTCCAGAGGTGGTGGAGAGCCTTGGCTGCTCCATGACACCAGCAGGACTAGAGCCTGGGCAAGATGAGCGAGGAAAGGGCCTCCTGCTTTTCTCCTGAGTTGCCCTGGTGAGGGGTATGGACAAAGCTATCCTGGGCTTTTGTAACCCCCCCATTCCCATGCTCTGGCATCGAAGATACTAAAGGAAATTATCTTCTGAAAAGAAATGAGGTGTTGGCAGCAGGGATGTTCTCCTTACACTGTGAGGAGTGAAATTTCCATCTCCTGACCCAGCAGGAATACAGCCATATCCCAGGGTGGCTTTTCTTGCTCTCTGCATCCTAAGAGGAGAGGCTGCCAGTAGTGTACAGCACTTATAAAAGCACTTGGACACTGGGGGAGTGTGTGGGAAGGATTTAACTGCAGCTTCCCAGCCCTTTTGCTTTTTCCATCAGCAATCCCCACCCTATTTCAGCAAAGGTCAGGCTAGCAGGGAACCAGCAAACCAGCTAGTAGCAATTCCAGAGGGAATCCCTTCAACAGATGTCTTCTAGGGCAAAACTAGCATTCTCTGAGCAAGCTGTCTTCCCAGCTCTGCCTTTCAGTAGGATAGTGGTGTAAGAACCAAAATCTGCCATCCTCCGTGGCCAGGAGATTCCAGAAAAAGGAAACCAGACACCAGAGATGAGGCACAGGAGCTGCTGAGCAGAGGCTTTGGCATCAGTGTGTGTGAGAGATGAGGTGGAGTCTTCAGAGGGAAAAGACCACGACTTAAAAGAGCAGAGGCAGTGAGTCATATGGCTGTGATGAATTTTCCTTGGACCACTGCAGGAAGATCCATTTTCTCTCTGGAATATAGCACAAGTCATCACCTCAGGAGGTGGAGGTGCTGCAGTAGATGTCTGTCCCAGCCTTCTGTTCAAATAATAATGAGCAGACAGTCAGAAAAGACACTTTTTGCTGTCTTTGTGCTGGTGGAAATGAGAAATGGGCTTGTGTTAGAAATCCTGCTGAATATCCCACTTTCTGATAGGCCTTTGGAGAGGGCAATCTAAAAAACCTATTTTTAAGTGAAATGCTAAAATTCTTATTTATTGTACATGGTGATGTGCCTTTCTTGAGATTCTGCAGTGGCTTTGCCCCCTCTCTGTGTGGAACCCTCTTGGAGCAGTGCCTGAGGGAAGCAAGGCTGGATCCATGGAGCTACGCCCAAAATAATTGAAGCTGTAGGGGATAGTCTGAGCTGTCCTGTGGGGCACTGGGAATGGATTAGAAATCAATAATGCTGGCTTTGAGCATTCCCAACCAACTCCTGGTTCAGCCAAGGGATTATTTTTGATTTTTAAGATAGCGTCTCTGGAATGCAAAGTCCAGACCCTGGAGGGGGGCAGAGGATGGGGGATGATATTTCCATTCCAAATGCTGCTTAACATTCTTCAGGAAGTCTTACATAGGTCAGTGTTTTCATTAGTGTTTAAAATCATTTCTTCTGGTGCACAAGAAGAAATATTTCTGGCAGTGTGGCTCAACTGAGCCAATAGCCCAGGGAGAAAACTGGCTTTAAGCTGAAGGAGGGCAGGTCTGGAGTAGATATTAGGAAAAAATTCTTCCCTTTGAAGGTGGTGAGGCCCTGGCACAGGGTGCCCAGAGCAGCTGTGGCTGCCCCTGGATCCCTGGAAGGGTCCAAGACCAGGTTGGACGGGGCTTGGAGCAGCCTGGGACAGTGGAAGGTGTCCCTGCCCATGGCAGGGGTGGAACAAGATGAGCTTGTTCCAACCCAAACAGTCTGAGATTCTGGGGTTCTAGGACACAACGAGTTTGATCCATTCGTGTACCTTCTGCTGAAAGTCTCATCTTGCCCAGCAATTGCTTTGGAAAGGGTTAAACAACAGAGGAAGGGGAAAGGGAACAGCTCCATTAGGTTGGGTATTCTAGCAGGGTTTATTATAGCTCTGACCTACAGAACTTTCATAAGGGGAACAAATATTGTCCCTTCACTAATAAATGAGTTTTGTCTGTTTGCTTCCATTTGTAGCAGGAGAGGCAGGGACATGAATTGCTGTGGGTGTAAAAAGCCCTGGTCATTGCAGTGGATATCACCACTCTGCCCAGGGATGCTGCTCAACCAGAAATGTTGTGTCCAGACCTTCGAGCCCACACAGCTGATAGTCAAAGGAACACTCACTGTGTCTCTCCCTTGCAGAGCAGCAGTTCCTGTCCTCCTCCCCCAGCATGTTTGCACTTAAAACATTCTGCTTTGCCTACAGCTGAGGAAATGGGCAGAAATAGTTACTCAGGTTTTATGGCTGTTAGTTCTGGGGACAGGTTTCTTTGGCCTTTTTTTTTCCCTGTTTATTCTTTCCTTATAATTTTCCCTGCAAGCAGCTGCCCTGGCCTTTTTCCTAAACTTCCTATGGATGCTTCTGTGTACAGGCATTTCCCCCTTCTGCTTGAGCAATCTTGTACTTTGAAACTCATTTGACAAAAGTCTCCAGGATTAATTCTAATGAATTCTTAGCTCAACCCCCCTTTCCAAGAGCTGCATCTCTGTAGGCACCGGGGGTTCATCCCTCACCACTCCATGAGCTCCAGGCAGCTGAAGCAAGCTGGTGGCACAGGCAAACTCCCAGAAACCCAGATGCTTTTTAGTGGACAAAAAAAATACTCAGCTTTGACCAAGTAGTGCATGGGTTTTGCTGTCTCTCTTTTCCTTTTGTGGCTGGATTCTATGCTGTGAATTACTGTCTCCTTTCCCAGAGCTGCTTGGTTGGTTCCAGCAGAGCTGAACCCTTTTTCTAGAGAAGGATGTCCTTCCCTTTCTCTCCACTGGCCAAGCTTTCCCTGCCTCTGTAAGGCCCCAGCCCTTGGCATCTCTCGTGGTCTGTGCTCTGAGCCCCACCGTTTCTGTGCAATGTTTTTGCTCTTTTGGAGACTGTGCTGTGCATCCTTTTCATGCGTCAGATCTTGGCCACACTGGGTCCAGCCTGTGGACTTCACCTACCCTGAATGCTTCACTGGGATGAGCATTCCCAAGGTCTAACATGCCTCTGTCACCCCTTGTGCAGTTAATGTGTCTGTTCACATCCCTGTCTTCAAAAGGTCAATGCAGCAACTGGAGACCATAGTCAGAACTTTGGTAGGCACAGGCTTGGGGTGGTGATTGAAGTCAAATTAAAAAAGATGAACTCAGCCAAGGAGACTTAATTGAAAATGGTAATGAGGAGCTCTGTGGTGTGATCCTGTCGTGCTGGGACTTGGTTCCCCTGGGTGGTTTTGGGTGATACCAGGTTTAACTTAACGCACAGCTGTGGGCTGAGGGCTCGTAACAGGTACAGCTGAGCAGGTCTGTTCCAGAGGGGTTCCTGGAGTCCCAGTGCATCCCCAGTGCAGTATTAGATGTATGTTTAAATTAGATATTAGGAAACATTTCTTCACTGGAAGGGTGGTGAGACACTGGCACAGCTGCCCGGGGCAGTGGGGGAGTCACCATCCCTGGAAATGGTCAAAAGCAGTGTGGATGTGGCATTTGGGGACATGGGTTAGTGGTGGCTTTGGCAGTGCTGGGTTAAGGGTTGGACTCAATGATCTTACAGGTCTTTTCCAAGCTAAAAAATTCCATGACTCTGTGATTCTGTTGCTGTCTCTCCAGCCACTGTCCCCTCCACTCTGGTGTGTAACACACGCGCCTCTCATTCCCCCAGCGCTCGTGCTGGTGCTTGTCTGCCCCTCTGCTTGGGAATGATTCTAGTAACACCCCTTGCCAAGCTCAGTTAATGCTGGAGAAGGATGAACAGCCGTAGCAAGCCAGGGAGGGATTCTGATGCTGTGTGAGGAGCAGGACTGATGTTTCCCTTGCTGCTGTCCCTCTTTCTCCGCACAGATCAACCCTCTCTCCTACGGAGGTGTGGTCCAGACGTACAGACTGCCCACCTACAGCTGCTACCCCAGGGACTCCTGGGCATCTCTCTGCAAGAAACTGTTCCTTGGAGAGCTCATCTACCCTTGGAAACACAAAGGAGAGAAGCAGAACTAAAGACAGTGGAAGAGCTTGCAAACTTGACCTGAAAAACATACTGACTCCTGATGCTTTGGGACCAAAGGCTTCTCAGAGCCAGCAACTGCTCCATCCCTTTAAATAGATTTTGGTAACATAGGAAGGGCTGAATTTTTAAAGGCAAGTATTTTTAAACATTATTTTTCAACTTTCTCTTTCCCTACACTGTGTTTGTATATTATGCTAATGATTATTTTGGAAGCAAAAGGTTAAACCCATCAGTGCCTCATGAAACCAGGGCTCAGTGTCATGGAGGAAGCAGCTCCCAAATGGTTTGGTGATGAATTTCTCCTTCCACATCAGCTCACAGGGCCACAGCAAAGCAGCCCCTCAGGTGGTTCAGAGCCACAATGCTGTGGTGCTTTCAGCCAGAGGGTGTTTTGGACCTTTTATGCTTCAGCCTTCAAGCCAGCTGACCAAAACCATGTGGAGAATCAGCTCGTGGAGTCCTACACTGAAAACTGAACAGCTGGGTGTCTGAGTTCATGGGATATTTATTAATTTCTTTTTAGGAGGGCTTGCACTCACCCCCACTGCAGCACCAGAGAAGGTGTTGAAAAGAGCCAGGCTGAAGGCCCAGAAGCACAGATTGTTGGATCATGATTCTGTGATTTCTCTTAGGGGAGTTTTCTGCTTTGGATACATTTCCAAAGTGCAGCAGTGCTTGGCTTTCCATGTCCTGGTCTCATTTTGGTGTGTCTCCTATTCTCTTTCTTGGAAAGGGTGCCTGTGCACTGGAGGGTGATGTCCCACTGGGCATGCTGTGGTTGTGTCAAATTTAAATAGAGTCCTTACCCAAAATACACTTCCTCCAGCTCTGCTTATTCCTCTGCCCCAGCTCAAGCAAGGAGCCAGTGTCACTGTACCCTGCTTTTTGCACTGGCAGGTGAGGGCTGTGCTGGATCCTGCCCCTTCTCCCCTGGCTGGCCAAGGAACCAAGGATGGAGGAGGAAGAGGAGAAGGTGCTGTGGCTGCAGTGCCCAGCCCTGCTCTGGATGGCTGGCCCTGTATTCCAGTGGGCGTTGGCAAGGCAAGGTGCCCTGGGGCTTTAGGAGCCCTCAGCCAGCACTCCCAGGGACAGGGTAAGAGTTTCCTACCCCAGCTCTCTGTCTCATGCATGTGCTGGCAGCTGTCACAGAGAGAAGGGTTACGGCCCCCCTGCTCTAAGACATCCCTGGCCAGATGTATTTGGGTTGTCTGGAGCTGCTGAAAGCCCCTCTTGGTGCAGTCACTGCCTCTCCAGGCATAGCCTGACCAGGAGAAAAGGAAGCTCTGCAGGCAGGTGCGTGGTCCAGACGTTCCTTAGCAGGCAAAGCTCCACGGCCTTCGATGTTTCTTACATCGTGGACGTGTGAGGGAGGCAGGACTACAGGGGCACTACATGATGTCCTGTCACCTTGAGCCAGGGGACATCACTGAGTGGCAAACCCCCCTCACCATCTGCCACCGCAGGCTCTGGCTGGGACATCCCTGCCTGCAGAAACTGGAGAGATCTTGTTCTTTGGTGTTCTGTGCTTAAAACTCCTGTGCAGCATCTCGTCTTGGAATTATCACTGCCTGAGTAATTCTCTGCACTCCAGGTGAGAATAACTGCAGGCTGTGATGCATTTGGTGGCTGAATGGTGTAAATAACATTTTCACTTCAGCTGGAGTCGTGAGCCCCATCCTCACCTGGCACTGAGCAGAGGAGGTTTACATGTTACCTCCCTCTCATCTTTCCACTGGAGCTCCTAAATGATATCCCCTGGTTCCTCCCACGCCTGCACAGTTCTGTTTGCTGACTGCTGTGAGAAACTGTTATTTTTGGTCTTGTGAAAGTAATGCTTCTAATATCCTGGCTTTTAAAATCTTTCTGAGAGACCAGACAGTTCATAATGGTCCTAATCACGGTCCTTTGGGATTAAATGCCCTGAAAGCCCTAGAGACACCACAGAGCTATGAAAACCAGCAACTGTGACCTTCCTATTGGGAACCTGCCAGATGTTTTAGATGTTCCAGTGTTGGGTTTGTTTACTGAAGGCTGATACTGACTCTGGGGTGGGGAAACATCAAACTGAGAAAAAGCTCCTCCTCAAACCTGAGATCCTGAGTCTTCTGCACCAGAGAACCTTGAGCAGCCCAGCTGGGCAGTGGCAGCTCCTTGTGGGTGCAGTTCTCCTGTGTCACCCAGAGCTGGTGCCTGAGCTGCCTCTCTGCTCCTCACACTGGGCGTTCTCCTTGCCCACGATGGTATCTGAGCATCTGAGTTCTTCTGCTGGATGTTTGCCATGTCTCTCCTCTTCCTTTCCAGTCCCTGCTGTGTAAGAGTCTTCCCCCACCCTTTTCCGACTCTGTGCAGAGACATTATAACAACGTAGCAGACATCCTGCTCAAGAACACTTGACCTTATGTCATCTCTCTAATTAGAAGTAAGGATCAGCATCATCGTCCATGGGAGCACAGACTGGCCCAGCGCTGGCATTTCCTCAGGGAAGAGGCTGCTGGTGAGGCTCTGGCTCTGATTTATCCTCAGATCCATGCTATCCAGAGCAGCCCTTGGACAAGAAGTAGTTAAAGATTCCAGATCTCCCATTCTTACCACGCACCCCTTATAGCAGGCAGCAAGCAGGCTTTGCCAGCCATCAGTCAAAGACTCTAATCTTACAGACTTTTTTTAATACTGCATTTCCTTATTATTATTTCTCCCACCTTTTGGTTCCCACAAACCCCCTCTTTACTTAGGCAGGGGGTTTGTGAAGGAAAATGTGATTCACTGTGTGAAAAACTGTCCTAGAGAGAAATTCTGCCTTGGAGAAATACTTTCTTCCCCTAACCAGGACAGCATGTGATGATGCTGAAAGGAAACCTCAGTAATTACACTGCACTGAAGGCTCTGGTTATGGGTTTGGGAGTTTTCCCTGATGCTGCAGCTGGACTGTGCTCTGTTCAGGCCCACACAAAGACTCTTGCACGAATGTACAACCCATGTGTTGACTTTCAGTAGTGTAAGGCAGGGAAATCTGCATTTCATCCTGCAGAGAACGAGCTGCTTTTCCTTCTGCCCTGTGCTGCCTCTTCCTGCTGCTCCAACACCATCCTCTTGCTCAACTCTAACCCTCAGTGATGTACCCTTTATGCTTAGACCTGCTGGTTACACCATCATGGGAAACTGGTGGGGGTTGGGATCGTCTGGTCCAGCCTCTGCTCACTCAGGGCCACCCAAAGCTGGTTGCCCAGGACCGTGTCCAGGTGGCTTTGGGATATCTCCAAGGATGGCAACCCCAACACCTCCCTGGACAACCTGTGGCAGAGCTTGGTCACCCCCACAGTGAGAAGGTGTTCCCTGCTCTCAGGCAGGGTTTGATGTGTTTCAGTTCATGCCCCTCGTCCCTGTGTAGTGCGGAGCTCGGCGACACCGTAACTCAGATCTCCTCAGTGAATGTGAGCATTAGCAGTCCTGTGCCATCTCTGCTCCTGTTCCCCCTCTTCAGGGACTGTTCAGCAGCTCCTTTGCCTTTTGGGGGCTGAAGCCTTGCTTAGGGGGGTGCCTGTGCATTGACTCAGATCCCTGACCTGCTCCTTGGTCCTTCTCTGGACTTGGTAGCAGAGAGCACTTTCTCTCCAGCCACACTCCTGCCTGTGCTGAGCTCACAGTGGGAGCTCTGGGGGCTTGGGCAGCAGAACCCCAAACGTGGCAGTGTCCAGGTCTGCAGGGTCAGGGAACAGCCCAAGTGTGGAGCCCTGGGGCTCTGCAGGGTGAGTGTGCTGTGCACACACAGGGGATAGGTCTGGATCTCAGCTGATCCTCCATGTGATAGGAGGCCACAGGGCTTTCCAGCTGCATCCGGAGTTTTGGGTGCAGGATAAACACGTTCAGAGCAATCCAGGCCTCACGTGGGCAGCTGATCTGCCTTCCTGGATGAGAACAGAGTGCCCACCACCTTTGCCTCTGGCTCACCAGTTTGCATTAGGAGTTGCTGCAGGAGTCTGTCGCCTTTGGCTCCAGTCCTTATCCACACCTGGGCTTCAAAGCAGGAATGCTCAGGCTCCCCATTTACCGTCTCAGCAAGCTGAATCTGAGGAGTGTTCCTGCACTGATGGGTGCTGCAGGTGACAGAACACACCCCCTGCATTCCCAGGCAGGTGCTGGGGCTGGGAGCACTGGAGGTGTTTGGGGGAAGCTGCAGAACCCAGGCCCAGCTCGGGGCAGGGAGAGGCTGCAGCTCCTCTCCCATCCACTGTGTTATTGAACATCTGGCACCTGGGGAAGTTTGTGAGAACTTCCCAACTCTTGTAACCAATCCTCCTCACAGTGTTTTCTGGTTTTTAAGTAAAGTATTATAAAAGAGCACTGACTCATTGAGAGTTTCATTAAAAGTGTGTGAGTGAAGTTTGGTGAGGAAGTTCAAACCCACTGTGCATTTCTCCTTCCCTCACATGAACCACCAGGCGTTCAGCAGGAGCAAAGTGCTCCTGCAGCAGCGACACAGCGTTTGTTTTAAATGTCACCACTAACCCCAGCTGAAGGTGACTTCCTTCCCACTGCAGCCCTGATGTGAAACGCAGCCTGGTGATGTGAAACACAGACCAGTCCCGTGCACCAGTCCAGGAACAAGCCCTGGCTCAGGAACCAGACCGGCTTCAGGCTCATGACAGCTCCAGCTCTGCAGGCAGGAGTGCTGGGCAGAGCAATGGCAGTGCCAGCAGGGCAGTGACAATGCCAGCAGTGCCAGTGGCAGCAGGGATGAGGGATGCTGCACATACCAGTGCTTGTGTGTGAGTTTAGGGATGGAAAGCTTTGTTCTACTGATAGCTCTTATGGGTTAATTCAACCTTTTAATCAGAACTTAAATGGATTTTGATTACACCAGAATAAAGATGTTGGGAGGAAAATCCAGCCCTTCCCTCTAGTCTGACTTGCTGCTGAGCACGGTGTGGCTGTCAGCAGCACGGGGACAGGGCAGGGCAGCTGCTGGAGGCTCAGCTGATCCAGGCAGGCTGTTCATCCCCATCCCAGGGCCTGGCTGGGCAGTTCCTCAGCCTCCGCTCTCACACACGGGTATTTCAGCACTTGTCCAGCTGTAATTGTTCTGCCAAGGCCAAACCACAAAGCTTGTGCAAGGAGGATCCAATGAATGCCACCTCAGGCCTGGGAGATGGTTGAGGTGATGCTCCTCCAGCTCTGGGTGTTCCTGTGATTCAGAGAGGGGTTCCTTGGTTTCCCATGGGCCAGCCCATGTGGTGTGTTCAGGTGAGGGGGCAGGACGGGGGACAGTCCTCTGCAGCACAGCACAATCCGAGCAGGAGCCCAGGCTGGGCCTGGGAATGACAGGTCCTTGTGGCCACTCCTTCCCTCCTCACACCAGAGCAGTCACTCCCTTGAATTCCATTCCTTTCTCCTTTCCCCTCTCCCAGCTGAGTGCACGGCCGTGACAAAGTCCCCACACTGCAGCAAGGCCCTGCCAAGGTCACCCCTCTGCCAGGAGCCTCTGCCAGGATTGCCCCTCACTCTGCCTCCCACCTCTTGCCACAATTCCCACCAGTCTGGGCTCTGTTTGGTTTCCACCATCCCACCGAAGACGAGAGAAATCCCTTGAATGAGTGAGCCATAAACAGGGCTTTGGCTGGCCCTGTGGGGCAGCAGGACTCAGACCCAGAGGCTGAGAAAAGAGAAATAAAATAGAGGAGATTCCTGCCCATCCTCCTCCTGCCCACTTCCACTGCTGCGGATCCAATGGACTGTTGGACAGGAGTGAGGCTTTTCTCTCCTCCTGGGGAAAACAAGCATCCACAGGTCCCCCCTCTCCCCTTCCCCTGCTCCTCTCACCAGGCTGTGCCCTGGGGTGGGTGTTTCTCCACAGGCTTTACCCTCCAAGCCCCTTTACCCTGGGAATGCAGTGGCCAGGAATGGCAGTGGCTGCAGGAGGACATCTGCTCTTTGGGTTTGCTTTAGCTGCTATTTCGTTTCCTCTGTCTGTGCTCTCACTGGGCTGTTCGGGAGGCGGGAGAGGGCACAGAGGGGGCTGTGTTTGGCCCCTGCCAGTGGAGAAGCCAAACTGAGCAGCTGAGGGTGAGGATCCCCTCGGCCCATGGGACACAAACCCCTCGCCAGAACAGGCCCTCCCAAAGGGATTCACAGCATGTGGCTCCAGGGCAGCACATGAGCTCAAGCCCTCAGGCTGTGGGAGAGGAGGGGGACCCAGACTGACACCACTGAAGAGGGGGCAGCCCCGCCATGCCAGAGCTCTGCCACCTCCCCCCTCCCTGGGAGCGTGGAGGGAAGGACTCTGGAGCAAGTCCAGGGAAGCCACAGGGATGCTCCAAGGGCAGGAGCCCCTCTGCTCTGGAGCCAGGCTGGGAGAGCTGCGGGTGTTCACCTGGGCAAGAGAAGGCTCCAGGGAGACCTCAGAGCCCCTTGCAGGGCCTAAAGGGGCTCCAGGAGAGCTGGAGAGGGACTGGGGACAAGGGATGGAGGGACAGGACACAGGGAATGGCTTCCCACTGCCAGAGGGCAGGGATGGATGGGATATTGGGAAGGAATTGTTCCCTGGGAGGGTGGGCAGGCCCTGGCACAGGGTGCCCAGAGAAGCTGTGGCTGCCCCTGGATCCCTGGCAGTGTCCAAGGCCAGGTTGGATGGGACTTGGAGCAGCTTGGGACAGTGGAAGGTGTCCCTGCCCACCACCTGCAGGGGTGGCACTGGGTGAGCTGTGAGGTCCCTTCCAACCCAAACCATTCCATGATTCTATAAAAACATTGCCCTTCAATCCATCCCCTCACCCTCTCCATCCATGAGTGACCCTGCTGTGCTCTTCAGTCCCTCCCAGGGCTCTCTGGCACGAGTGGCCACCAGGAGCTCCCCAAGGAGCTGGGGAGCCACAGGACCCTTCCAGGCTGAGGGGCATCTGTGGTGCTCACTGGGCTGGGGAGCACGGGTCATTTAAGTGGGATTCATTGGAACCAGCTCTGGAGAGATTAGCAGGATGCTTTGTTCAGCACAGGGATTTGTCAGCAATGACGGCAGGGAGAGGATCCTCCACACCTTCCCACTGGGAATCCCCTGGGATTGGGTTTGGGAGTGGCTCCTCAGGGATGTCAGGCCAATGCCAAAGGATTCCAGTGGAGAACGTCCCGGAGTGGTTATGGCAGCTCAACCCGGCATCCACAGCCCCACGGCCATCCCCGCTCCCTGGGGAGATGCTGGATGTCACCATGGCCGCCCCCTGCCCCACCGACAATGGGGTGCACACACCTCCCACCCCCAGAACCCGCACCTGGATGCCCCCCCTTCCTGGATGACATCTGAGTGCCCCGCACACCCGGATATCCCCCAGTCCCGGGTTCCCGATCTCGGGTTCCCAATCCCGGTTCCCCAATCCCAGCACCCGTCGGGTGCTCCCCCCGCCCGACTCACTATCCCATCATGCCCCGCTTCCCGCAAGACACGCCGGGAGCTGTAGTCCGCAGCCGC
>VXAD01007018.1:293883-334116 GCA_013399195.1 Dicrurus megarhynchus
TGGCGGGCGGAGGATGCGGGCCGGGCCGCCCCGCCGATGAGAGGCAGGATGGGCACCCAGGGCAGCCCGGTGAAGAGCTACGATTACCTGCTCAAGTTCCTGCTGGTGGGCGACAGCGACGTGGGGAAGGGGGAGATCCTGGAGAGCCTGCAGGACGGCGCCTCCGAGTCCCCCTACGCCTACAGCAACGGTAAGGGGGGCTGGGGGAAGCCGGGCCGCAGGACCCCCATCGCTGTCACACCCCTGTCGCTGTCACCTCCCCCCCGCCATTGCTGTCACCCGCATCCCGCGGAGACCCCCGAGGGCCGTACCCCAGCGCCGAGCTGGCAGGCAGGGAGGGGTTGTTTTGCTTTTTCCTTTGTTTTTTATTTTTGGTTTGGTTTTTTTTCTCATTTACTGGGAGCGCAGCGCGTGGCAGGCAGCTCAGAGGCCTCCTCAGCTCCTTGAAATGCCCCGAATCTAGAGGAGAATGTGGGTAGAGGGGCTGGTGTCTGATGTAATCCCTGGATGCGCAGCCGGACCCTTCCCAAGCGGTGCCGCTCGCAGGGCAGGGCTGCCCTCCCTCTCCCCGGCTGCCACAAGGACCGAGCCGTTCCCGGAGGAAGCAGGGGCTGTAACAAAAGAACTGGAGCCTGATTCCCAGCCCGGAGCCGCTCTGGCTCGGTGGCTGTACCGGGAGCGGCCCGGTTCGCTGATCCACCTCCTGCCAGCGTCCAGGTTCCTGATGGAGCCCCTGACAGACCATTAACTACGGTATCACAAGACCGTAATTAAGAGCCAAGGAGTGGCGCGGTGCATTTCCTGCAGTTACAGTGTAGCACGGCCTGGCGGGGTGCGGGTCCTGCTGTGGGTTTCAATCTGTCATTCTTCCCCCTCCTCCATGCACAATAACCTCCCCAAGGGCTCAGACCCTCCCTGCATCGTCACTGCAGCCCAGGGCAGGAGCAGGTGGTGCCGAGTTTTGCCTGTATCAGGAACCCGAGGAAATCGGGAACTCCTTGGTGCTCCGTACTGACCAAATTCGGAGCGTGCAGAGCGGTGTGGCCCCAACCACACTCGGTCCTTGGAGCCCCCAGCAGCTCTCCAGGAGCTGATGCAAGTGCGCACCTGCTCCACGGAGATTTACGGGGAGGTGGTGACTCAGAAGTGGAGCTGCCTGTGAAATGGGAGCAGCACTTCGGGAAGGAGAAGCCTTTGGTATCGTTCATCTCCTCGGGTGTCTGGCTGAGCTGGTGTGGTTTGCCTTCGAGGAGGTGCTGGGTGCTTTGGAGCTTCCCTGAAGAGAGTTTGTGTTTCTGGAGAACCTGCCTCACCTGGGAGCTGTGGAACTGCTCCGTGGGGTTGGTGTTTACTGTGCAGAGTGTAACGGGGTGGTAGTTTTAGGTAAAGTGTTACAGTTGGAATTGTCTCCTGACTTAAGGTGGGTTTGAAGCAGACAGGGTAGGAGTAAGGAGTGAGTTAAGTGGGGTCTTTATTATAGGCATGAAACCCAAAGAACAGGGATTTTGGCTATGGCTACAGACCCTTTGTCCCAGAACCCACTGTTTTGTACCAACTAAATACCAGCATCTTTTTGTTGGACAAAGAAATGTCTGAATAATTTCAGAACCTTCCTTTGCCCTCTGTGGGCAATTGAGCCCACTCCTAATTAGAGAATTAGGTCACATACTGTTGTTTCACAGTAATATATGCTCTGATAGTCTCTGCTTCTGTTGATTCTGGGAAGCAACTCACCTTTAGGATAATCAGCTGGAGTGGCTTTGATATCCAAGTGAATTTGATCCTGCTGATGCTGCTGACAGCCTTGGCAGTGGAACTCCCTGTGTCTCTGGCACAGCTGGGACGTGCTGACAGGGCGTGCTGCTCCCCTGCCCTGACAGACACCATCCCCTGAGCAAAGGCGCTTGGATTTTGGGAACAGCTCGAGCCTGGCATCCTCTTTGACACGTACCTAATGCCATCCCAGAACAGCAATGCTGGAATGTTATGTGGAGCTTCTGCTTGTAAATCTGCTTGTAAGCACGTTGTCCTCTTCCTCATCCCCTCCCAGATCCCACATCCCAATTTAAAATGAGTGTTGTATCATCTGCCACTATTTTGGTCACTCCAGAAAGCACAACTTGCCTGTGCTGGTGTGTGCTTTGGGCTGCTCTTGTGGTGGGGACATCTCATGTGGAGTTCAGGTCCCTGACCTTGGCAGGGAGGGGAGAGAGCCGTTTGCCTTCTCTGTTTGGTTGGGGTCGGCTGGTTTTACTCTGTTGTGTGGAAACAGTTGTAAGCAGCCAGGTTTTGTGATGCAGTGTGGAATGGATTGTCCTTCCAGCTTGGGGGAGGCACACCCTTAGAAGTGAAGCTCTGTAAATGTAGCTCTGTGTTTTTGCTGCTCTTACCCTGCCTGTGGAAAAGGGATTGAGAGATTCCTGTTTTTTCTGTGGGTATCTGGGCATTGGATCAGCACACAAGTGAGAGATGAAAAGCCCTTTTTCTGTTGGCTTTTAGGTGCTGTAAGCAGCCTCTGCCTGCCTGTGTCCGGTATCCGAGAGCCTTGGATGCAGCGGGAGCTGTGTCTGTTGTACAGCACCAGAGGTGCTTCTGTCCATCCTTTTTCAGGATCCCTGAACAGAAGTGTCACTTCTCAGCACAGCCTTGGAGCTTGGCACCTCGTTCTAAATCAGGCACATCTTAAATTAGCCCCTGCAGTTCCTGTGGTGCATAGCAAGGCCTCAGCAAAGTCCTTTCTTTAAATTGCTGGCAAAATAAACCTGCTCTGTGGGAGTAGAGGTGGTTGTTACTCCTGTTGCAGGAGGAGTTGAGAGCGATGCTCTGACCATTGCTGCACCAAGCTGTGAGGGCACTGAATATGGAACTTTTGGTGACATAAAGGTGGCATTTTTAGGAGGAATTTGAGGTCCACTTGTCACTTGTGTGTTTCTTACGAGGTTCATGCTGGAGCTATGGAGTGTATCAGTCTCCAGGAGCATCAGCCAAGCACGCTCCCTGTGAAGAACAGGGAGTGTTGTTTTTGTTGTGTGGCTGGATATTGTAACTGATTTGGACTTAGCTTTTGCTTTTTTTTGGCCATCCACAGAAGACCCTGAATTAAGCCTTCCTACTAGTGTTTTGACAGGGAGAACATTAATGATCTTCTGGGCTTCCAGTGCTGTCCTTCTTCCCAGCTTTCACCCTCCCTTTCCCAAATCTATAGTTAAGGAGGCAGGATGCTGTTTTTAGAGTCTCACTGCTGCTCTGGACAGCTGGAGGAACTCACCTGGGAACCAAAAATCCTGCATTTCCCCTGAATACCCTCTGCTGCCAGCACTGGCTCCTTCTCCCCAGGTGCAGGGAGGGGCTGCTCTGGCCCCTGTGCCATGAGCCACGGGGTTACACCAGACTCGCAGTGAAACTGTGCTTTACTTGTGGATGAGTCCACTACACAGATCACTTTTCACTTTGGTCTTTAAACAGCTCACTTGAGGTCTGTCCTCATCCATCCCCAAGTACTGAGGCAGGACAGAAATGCCTGTGGTCACAGAGTGGTTTGGGACATGAGATGTGGTGGAGCTGCACGTGAAGGTAGGCGTGGTGTGCGTGCCCAGCATAAAGGGCACGAGGCTGCTCCTCACCTGAGGGACCCATGGCTTTGTCACACCGTGTCACACATCCACTCTGGAATAGCTGGTTGTTCATGTGCTGAAATGATCTCACCCAGCTGGTTTGTTGGCTTGCTGGAGCAGCCAGCCCTGAGCCCCAGGTGAGTCAGGGCAGCGCTCTGTGCTTGACGAAGGCCAGCGCTGCCGTGTGAGACCGTGATGGTGCCCTGGTGCCCCAGGAAAGGGCCAGGGCTGGGCTCACCAAGCAGACATGAGGGTGATGTGCTCCCTCCTCACATGATGGAGGGCTTTTTCTGCGGCTGCCTTCCCCCTCACCTGCTGCTGTTCCCACAGGAAAGCAGAAATGTGTGTTAGGGAGAGAGTAGAGCGTGTTTTGGAGCAGATGGCTTTGACTGGAAAGGGGGTGGATTTTTATTTTTATTTTCCCTGTCCTCAGCTTGTATTAAGAAAGTGATGAGGATGCAGCCAATGTCCTCACTCTGATCTTGCAATGAGCACACGAAAGCTGAAATGAGAGCCCTGCCCTGCCCAGGGTTGGTGCTGACACCAACCCTAATGCACTGAGCCCCAGTGCCTTTCAACCCTGTCCCTTGGCTGGGTTTTAGTACCTTTATTCAAGCACCATCCTTAGGTGCTCTGGTACCCCACTGCTACCCAGACCCAAGGCAATGTTAGGGAAAAGGCACCTGAAGTGCTCAATGCAGTAGCTACCGACAGGTTTTATGGTTCCCCTGAAAACTGGATCTTTCCCAGGAGCTCTTCCCCCATAGCAGAAGTGCAGGAATTCAGCTCCTGGGCAGCAGCAAGCCCACCAGGGCTGGGGTTCCATGCAGGAGCAAGGGCTGGGGCAGTGCAGCTTCCTGCCCTTTCCCTGGCCGGGAGGAACGGGAGAGGCAGCTGAAGACACTGCCCAGCCCTCGGAGGTGGTCGGTCCCCTCCAGCCACCGCTGTTTGCCTGGGGACTGCTGTTAATTACCAGGTTGTTTATTTGAGTGATCCACAACTTTGGATGTCTTTTCCCTCTGGTTGTTTTTCTGCAGCTGTCTGACTCTGGAGATCCCTAAGATGTCCCTTTCAAGTCTTCCTTTACAGCAATTCCTCTCCCTGTGACCCCTCAGGCACCAGTGCACAACCAGAAACTCCGCTGGTAGTTCCATGCCAAGCAGGAGATCACCTGTCCCACAGCAGCGTGCACAGGGAGGGAGTGAAGAGACACTTTGTCTCATCCTCCTCGCTGCCATGGAGGGCATGTGAAGAGATGTTTCCCAGTGCTTCTGCTCCTTGCCTGCTGAGTTTCCAAGACTGACCTTGGAGATGGTCTCTTGCTTCTGATCCGCGGCTGCTGTGTTGCTGCCGTGTTTGGCTGGAGGTCCTGCTGCACGGGTTCACCTTTCACAGCCTTAAAAAGTGTGTGGCTGAGCAGCTCTGCTCTAAACTTGAACTCATGTAAGCACAGACCCTCTCTCGATACCCTCCTGAGCAGACAAGAATTGCCGGGTGACCCCATGTGCAGTAAAACCTCAGACAGAGCCAGCACCGATGTAGTGACACCTTCTGGGCATAGACATGAGAGCTACAGGTATTGAGCCCAGGCTTCAGATGGCAGCTGAGTTCTCATCCTGGTGCTGCTGCACTGCCAGGGCTCTCTTTGGCATCAGCAGGGAGGGAAGCCTTGATTCTGGGGCTGCTTTGCTGCCTCCTCCTCCTTACCTGGCCCGGTCCCACCGGGCGTGTCCTGCTGTGCTGGGGCAGCGCTGTCCCCATCGATGGTAGACAGGAGCTGGCCGGGCTGCCCCACTGCTTCAGCTGCTGCACACCAGTGGAAACTGCTCTTTGTTTTCTGGCAGGACTAGTCTTTGGAATAATGTTTTAGTTTGAGGCTTTAGTGCTCTGATGCAAGGAGGATCGAGGCAAAGTGTTCCAAGTGCAGCCCAGCCATCACGTTCCTGTAGTGGCTACACAACTGATGTGCAGGAAATGTTTGAGCTGGACTGTGCTGGTTGTGCTGCTGGAAACCTCTTCGGATGGCTTGCAGAGTGCAGAGTGGTTGTTGCAGCAATTCCCGCTGTCTGCCAGCACTTGCATCAGTGTCCTTCAGGGATGTTCACTTCCCTGTCATCAGAGATGCAAAGCTGATCTCATCAGAGCAGGCAACTCAGAAACAGCTCCAGCATCTCTTATTTCTCCATTGTTTACTACATTACCTTTGTGTGGAAAATAGTTCCAAAGATACAGTGCTGAACCTCCAGCTCTGCTTGTTGTGGGACTAACCAGCTGCAGTTTAAACTTAAATCCCAAAACAAAGCCAAGAAACAATAAAATCCCCGTCAAGCCAAAACCCAACCCCCAAACCAAGTGCCTGGCAGGTTTGGTGACTCTCTCTAGTCAGGATTAGGGGTGCTCAACAGCGTAGGTTGTTATGTGTGCAGAACTTTTGAGGAGGGTTGTGTTTTAGTTGGGGTTTTATAAAGCTGAGGACCTACTCTGCAAAGTTCTGGATTGCACTGCAGAGTTCTCATCACCTCTAATCCCTCTATAAAAGCTGTGTTTTTATGGCTGTTAACGTGTTCCAGAGCCCTGAGTGCACAAAGGTGATGTGAGCCGAGCAGTACAAAGCTGAAATGGGTGGAATGTTCTTCTAATAACTGGGATTAAAAGTTTCTCTGTGTTTTTTGTTTGTAAAAAGCAGGCAGGTTTTGTTCTCTCCAGATTCCACACCAACATTGTCCACACCTCTCCTGGTGTGGGGGTTTTTGGTTGGTTCGGTATTTAAGCTGCATAGGAAAGAGCATGGAAAATGGTCTCCTCCTCCTCCTTCAGCTTTTGTTTCCAGCTGTTCCCTGGCATGTTTTCCTCTGCAGCCTCGCTCTCTCAGAACAGCAGAGCATCTTTCCATTGCACTTGAGAGTAGCTACGCTCTGAGCTGAGGCTTTGAGCTGTGGTTTTATAACCTTGCTGGTTCAAGTCTGGTTTTCTTTCCCTTTGCCCCTCGCTGTCCTCTGGCACTCCAGCTCGAGCTCTACAGGAGCATTATGTCATATCAATTCCTGTGTGATTGCAGGCACTGAGGAGGAAGGAAGCTCCAATGTGAAAACCTTCAGCTTTGTTTTGCTAAAGGCTTTGCTGTAAGGTGAGACTCACCTGAAAAGAAATTACCCTGGGGCACAGAGGGTGGTGGCTCAAGGCAAGAAACCTCCATCAAAGAGTCTGTTTGCTTCTGCAAAAGTTGTAGTAAATAGTAAGGTTGCAACATAGCTCGGAGATTGTTTGTTCCTCAGAGATTGTTTGTTCCTATAGAGTTTCTATTTGCTGAAAGTATTTTTACGTAGCCACAGCTTTTTAGATTTTCTTCCTCTTTTCTACCTCGTCTTTGTTTCATTTCATCAGCCCATCCTAGACATTGCTAGATCATTTTAAAACTCTGACACCTGTTCTCCCATAAATATAACACCTGAAATTCTTAATGTCCTGTATGTTCTGTGCAGTACTGGGCATTGAATTGGGACAAAAATCCTTGTGCAATTCAAAAATAGTATTTGCTGCTTAAACCATCAGTGGTTAAGGAGGAGACAGGCAGAAAGGGGACACTGAAAGGCTGTACTTAAATGGCAGTTTGACAGAAGGTTCTGAGCATCTTTGGGGTAACCTTTTAGATAAAATGCAGAGGTTTGGGTTTTTTTAATCTCTTTTTTGGGATTTTAACTTATTTGCAGCCCAGCTTCTGAGTTCCTGGACCCATTTTGGGGTTTTATTTCACCACTTGCCTCTCTGTGCAGGTGATTGCCCCTGCTGCCTGCTCAGTCCTGGACACAGAAATTACCCTGCCTTGTTTCCTTTGGTACAGCTGTAACAGCACCCGTAAAAGGCCTTTTGCCCATGGTTCTGGAGTGGAGGCCGAGTGCCCTGGAGACAGAACTAGATGGAAAAAAACCCAACCAAACAATGAACAAACAAAGAAAATGCAACAACACCCCCCCACCATCATTTTTCCCATCATTTACTTAATCTTAAATCCTCTCTTGTCCTGAGAGTTGTTATTTTTCTTACATTGTCAAACTGCCTGAGTAACTTGGTGGTAAAATCCGCCCAGGAAACTGCAGGCCTGTGCTGTGGCACAAGGAGATGAAACTCTGCAGGGTAGATCTCACCCAAATGTGTTTGCTGTGGAACACCTCTGTGGGTTGAGACACACTTGTGTTCTTGTAGGGCTCATCTGTATTAGGAGGCTGAAATTCAATACTTTCTTCTCTTTTAAAAACGTCAAATGCTGGCTTTTTCCTGGTGGCAGCAAAAGTTGTGCTCCAAAGAGGCTGCCAGGGTAGCTGGAGTGAGATCTTTGTCCTGTAGGTCAGGAGGGGACTTGAGAAGCTCCAATTTGGGCTTTGAAAACCTGGTTTCAGGCTGGTGAGAGCTGCTGCAAGGCAGCAGAGTTTGTACAGGTGTGTAGTGAGGTGCTTGCTGTGCCAACAGGGCTAGTCCATCCTTTAAGGACAAGGAGGGAATGCTGAGCACACCTGCCATGCACGGGAAGTCAGGTCCCTGGAGGTCTGTTGTCGTTGGAAACAGCCCATGGAAAGGTGAAACCAATGTTAGCAGCCATCCTGGTGCTTCCAGCGTGGAGCAGCCCTTTCCTGGCACAGGGCTTGTGGTTGGTGCAGTGAGACCAAACGTGGGAGCCAGAGAAATTCCTGGGGAGTGGAATCTCTGTAGCTGTTCCAGGAACTCTGCAAAGGTCTGCTTAAGCTGTCTGCACCCAGCTGAAGGGCTGCAGCTCTCTCTGGGTGTTTGGGTGTGGAGCGTCGGTCTGGAGATGCTGTTTTGTTGCTGGCAAAACCTGGAGATGCCAGCTGGGGTGTGGATGGGGATCCCAGGGATCAGAGGCAGCCTCTGCAGGATCCCTGAGCGGCTGTGCACCTGAGCCTGGCATGCACCGTGCAGGCTGCCCGTGCATGCTGTGGGCATGTCACCAGGGTCTGATGCTGCAGAGAAGCATTTCCCTGCACAGTGTCCACAGAAATGAAACTATGGAGGGATAGGATATTGAAAGTATTTTGGACAAATACTTGGATTTTTTTGAGTGCTGGGGATTTTTTTTGTCTCCAAGCATGTCTTGATGTTTGTACTGTCATCCAGCAACAATGCAGACTGTTATGGTGCCCTCTGATTTCCCTCACAGGCTGCCTTTGTTTCTGTGTGCAGCTGTGTAGTTTTTATGGAGATCTGAACTGCAAGGCATGAAGCAACTCTTTTGTTTGTTGTGGCTTCTGTGCATAAAATCATTCTTGATTTTCTTCTAAAGCACAAATCCACTTCACATCCCTGATTCTGGACTGACTTTGGACTGTTTCTGGGATTTCCCGGGTGTCTGCTGAAATTGTTGGAGCTTTAGGAACAGATTTGCTCCTGGCTTCAAATGCCGTTTTCTGATGCAATTGTCCCCCTTAAGCGTGCCCAGAACAGAGTTCCTCTGTGTGAGGACCACGTAGCTGCTGAAATGCTGCTGGGCTTGGAGCAGGCAGTGGACAAGTGAAGTCTGCAAATCCGGGCTTCTCAGAGGTCTCCAAATCGGTGTTTTGCTTTTGGCTGGTTACAAAACCAAACAAGCAATTATTTGCCGGAGATCCCCACCTACAAGCCCTCTCAGCTGGAGATGAAGATGCCTGGGAACTGATGTGAGCAGACTTCCTGTGAAACGCTTCCAGGCTTAATGGAAATCCCTCTCAGTTGAAATGAGGCGTCTATGAATGGAAGATGGAGTATTTTTTCAGGAGAAAATCTACAAATCTGGGTAACTACAGATAATTGCAACGCGTTTGTTCTCTCTGTGTTTCTCCATGTGTGTCAGTACGAGGTGCTTGGCAGCTCGTTGGATGTCTCGCGGAGCTGCCAAGCGCCGCGGCAGCTCCCCGGGGCTGGCAGAGCTCGCGGAGCCGAGCCGTGCGCGGGGCCCCGGGCTCTGCGTGGGGCTCAGCTCCTGCCCGAACCAGCTCCCGCTCATCTGCTGCACACCGAAATGATGGGAAGCTCCTGTTGCCTCCCAGGGAGCGGTGCAGCGAGGGTGGATTTGTGTGTGAGCTGCCGTGAGCAGGAAGCGATGAAGGCAGGAGCGGTGATGGTCTCCTGCGCGCCCGGTGTCAACGGAGACCTCTTGATCCTTTTCCCAAAGCTCAGCTACAGTGCAGGACAGGATCACAGAGGTAAAATCACATGCTTGCTGACCTTCGGTCCCAGCTCTGCCGGGAGGAACTGGGCTGTTTTGCAATGATGCTGTTATAGAACTTCTATCCCCCTGCTCAAAACAAAGTAGTAACACTGTGGGGTAAACAGTGACAGTGAAAAGCACAGACCTGGAGTGAATCCACCTGTGTTTGGTTGACCCCTGTTGTTGGTGATGGTAATTTGTTTCTCTCTCTAAAGAGTAGGTAATTGAATGCATGACTCAAACTGATGAGCTCATGTGTTGTTTGGAAGGGATTTTTCCCGTGGCTCACAGCTCTGAGCTGACTGGTTAAATTGCTGCTGTTAATGTGCTGCTGTACACACTTTTTAAGGTTGGGTGACTTCATCAGTTGTTATTTGAATAGCTTGAATTCCCTTTTTTCATCTGTTATGTTGATGCCCTCATACCACATTTTTTCTGAACAATTTAGTATCACTTACAGATGACAGAGACAGTAACTGCTTCTGTAAATGCATAGTAGGAGCTGGGGTGGAAGATAATACACCTGTGGTATTTTCTTACAGATGTTGCTGCCTGTTTTTTAAGTACTCATGGAATGAGATGATCTCAAACCTGCATCTGTGGGTGCGTGCATAACCTGGGTGCTGACCCCAGCAGCTGCCTTCTGCCTGGGAGTGGGTTTGGTGTTGGATTAGTACATTTGGTTAAATCTGTTTGCTCTGAACATGCTTTCAGCAGCTCCTGACCACCTGTGATTTCTGTGCCCATCTGCCTTGTTTGACTAGAAGTGAAGCAACAAGTCTTCCTCTATCAGCTTTTGCCCACAAACAAACAATTCTGATAGGTGAATTCTGCCCTTTTACTCACAGGCTGGTGAGGGCTTGGAAAAAAACCCGAAACAACAAAACCCCCAAATAAGACATTTTAAACCACATTTACACTGTGTCCTGGCTTTGTATTCTGCTCTTGGAGCAACTTGGTCCCTGGCCTCAGTCGCTGTAGGTGACATTTCATGACCATCCCCACCATAAGTGGTTCTTAAACAAAAAGGTGCAGGATGTGGGGTGTGATGAGAGGGAGCAGTGAACGTGGTGTTGGGGGTGTAGTCACAGTTGTCTTGTGGAATATGGTTCTGCCAGAAAATGGGTTCCAGGAGGTCAGTGCCCACTTTGGTGTGAGGGAGAGCCTGTGGAGAAGCCAATGAGTTTGTCTGGCCCTGGCTGTGTGGCAGGGTCGTGTTGTGGAGCTGCTCTGGAGTAGCTCTGTTGCTCTGTGCCTCACCTTGTGAATGCTCCCAGTACCCCCCCAAAGCTGGGCAGGCTCTGCTGGAAACTGCCTGTGGGTACCACCCTGTGGGTGGGGGGCTGTTTCACCCTGAAATAACCTCCCTGGGAGGGTGTCAGTTCAGGGCTGCTCTGAGCTCCTCTGCCAGTGTCTGTGCTGTCCAAATTCCTGCTGTGAGCCCCATGTGTGAGTGTGGTTTGCTTATGGAGATGGTCCGTGGGCTTTGCCTTGGTTTTGGGGTGAAGTTTTTGCATGCTAAGGACTGGAAGTGGGAATGATGTTCTTATTCTGTAGCTGATCTGCCAGCAGCCCTGGAGCTGTTATGCCCACCTTTTGGCCTCAATTCTGTGACCTTCCAGCACTTCTCTTCCCTCCCTTATTGTCTTGGGCTTGTTGAGGATGGGACTTAGCTGCATGTTGCTGCTTCTGCCTTTTCTTCATACTCAACAGGGATGGGGGTGTCTGGCCACTGGCTGCTCTCCCCCCACAGTGGTTCCAGCTTTCAGGAGGATCTAGGCAGCCCCAGGTGGTGCCTGCACACACAGGGGCAAGGCTTTCTATGCCCCAGCCATGTCAGTCATGACTTGGAAAGGCGTGGACCATCTTGGAAAAGGACTAGTAACATTTGTGACACCCAGGGACTTGGTAGAATAAATAAGTCGCCTTTGGACACTGTTGGGGTATTGCTGGCATTTGGGATAGATGAATTTCTGCACTAAGGGCCTTAGGCTGGGCTTAGCAGAGCACGGAAGGGCTCCAGTTCCAAAATCTGTGGCACAGGCAGAGGGGCAGCCTCTGCACTGTGTGCAGCACAGATTGATTGTTTTTTCCTTTTTTTAATCCAGCTGGAAGGTTGGCACAGGCCCTTTGGAGGGAGAGGGAGGGACCTTTCAGCAGCTCGTGTCTTGCACACACACCAGTAGGATGACAGCTAGTTTATGTGGCAGAAAACATGCTGGTATGTCCCCAAAGGTGTGCCAGGGGACTGTGGCAGGGGGAGCTCGAGTGACACCCAGCCAGGCTCTGTCAGTCCTGCAGGAGGGCTCAGAGGAGGGGACACCCTGACTGGACCCCTCCTGGAGAGCCTGGCCAGAAGGGACAGGGCTCTCATGCATAGTTTATGTTCTCACAAAAACTCACAATTGTTGTGGTGTTCTTGGCATCCACAGCGTTGTCTGAACTGTTGATAAGGTTTAAAACCAAATTTACCCATCTCTGCTTAGTCACAGCTCCTGGAGTCCTTGCTGCTGAGAAGCTTCACCACAGATTCATCCATAATGTTTTCCTTTTGCAAACACACAGTAAAGGATTTGCAGTCCATTGACCCACTCTAAAGTGTTCCTAGGTGCTTTTCTACCTTTGTGGCAGTGAGAACATGCATTTAAGACCAGCTGCACACTGGGTGATTGTGGCTTTGATCCTTCCCTGGGTAGTAAGGAAGGATTGTCACAACACGGGTTACAAATTCCTGGCTGGATGCTCTTGGTGTTTGCCTGTTTTGTAATCATGGCATGTCTTTAAATCTGTCAGCTCCTTGCTCTCAGAGCCCTGCATCCCTTTCTCCCAAGGCTCCTCTCTGGTGCCACGCAGCACAGCCAGCCCTTCACAGCTGGTTACTCAAGTTCACTGTGAAATCTCAGCAAGTTAAATATTTGATGTGTGTTCTCTGTATTTTCATTCCAGCCCTGTGCTCTCCCCTCTTCCCAGCAGCCAGTAGTCAGTGTGGCACTGAACCTACAAACCTTTGGGGAGACCTTTAAGAGCCCGAGACCTTCTGCACTCGGCAGAGCTGATGACCTGTAAGCAAACAGAGGAGCCTGCAGGGCAGGTGTTTGGGGGAAAATCCAACATTTTCAGTTAGACATTTGTGGTGTGGTACAGCTTCAGCTGCACTAATGACAATCACAAATCAAAGTCCATCACCAGGCTGGCTGGTGACGTGCTGTGGTGGCACAGGGAGTCTTTCTGGTGGCTTCTGAGCCAATTTTAAAATTTCCCGGTCAAGGAGAGCACTTCTGTAGGGCTGCAACAGACCAGGCACATCTCACCCTCAGCCCTCTTCTGAGTGCTCAGATGCCATCAGAGTTGCAGAGTGCAGCAACTCTGACTTAATTATGTCTGTAGATAAAAGAACAATCCACTGAATTGCAGCATTAATCAGATAACAAAAGTCTACTCAGTTTATCTTATTTCTTATTTATATCATGCATTGAGTAAAGGCTTGGCCTTGGTTCATCGTCACTGTACACCTCCAATTTTGCCTGTTGACCTTATGTATCACTTTGCATGCAGGTTGATTATCTTCTTTTGAATTATAAATAAATGAAACCAATTTTAATTTTAAAAAGGAGGAAAAAAGCTGAGGTTGCATTATACAGCACGTGTCTGTAAGCTGGGGGAACTGAGTTTTAATGAAGTTAAAATAATGTGCACTGGTTTTTTTTTGTGGGTGGACTAACAGAGTGAGGTGGATTCCGAGCTCCCACAAGCAGAAATATTCATGTAAGAAATGAGGTGGCAAAAGCATCTTTGGCCAATCTGACTCATGCAAACTGGAAATGACTTCGAGTGACAAGGAGAGTCTTTCTCAGAAGGAGAGCAAGCTTGTCTTAAAACTCTATCAATGTTTCACTTGAGTACATTGATTTATTTTTACTACTTATTAATTTTTTTTCCTTTGGAAAGAGATTTTTGAGCATCACCTGGAATGTCTTCTGCCCCAGATTTGTGAATAAATTATGTTCTTCTTAAAGACACTGCAGATGCAAACTGGGGGTGGTGCTGGCAGCTTTTGGGGAAGGTCTCAGGAAAACCTGCTGCTGGCTTGGTGAATGTGGGATGAGTCCCTTCATCCCTGTCATGGAGCGAGTCCTGGCTGTACCTTTGTGATGTTTGTGTAGGTGCAGGAATTGTTAGTTGGGGCTTGGATCATTAGAGCATCCCTGGAAGAGGACACTTGATTTGGACCAATAACCTAAAATGCAGTGTTGGCTCTGGCATTACCCTGGGAGCTGGAATCACCTTCACCCCAGTGCTAAGTGGGGATCGCCTTGGAAAGCTAAAGGAGGGAGAAGGCACATGCTGCTCTCAGGTTTTGCTCAAACCTGCCTTTTCAGGGGAGGTGCCCTTCTGGCCCCCACCCAGGCGTTAGGGCAGAGTCACCTGGTGAGTCTGCAACTGCAAACTTGTCTCCTTTTCTCTGAAACAAAGACCCACACAAAGCCCAGAGGCCACCGTGTTTCAGTAGTAAATATTTATAGAGCCTTGTTCACTTGAGCTATTTAAAGCAATTTTCCTGAGAGATCAACCTCTTTAAAAGGAGAGCGTGAAATGCCCATCTCCCTTGTGTTTCTCCCTTTTCCAGTGTGACTTCCAGACCTATGTACCTGCTTGGCTGCTGTCTCCTCCCTTGTGTTTCTGCTGCTCATGCAGGTGCAGGGCAGGGCTTGGGAGAATGGATGTACACCTGTGTCCAAGCCACGAATTCCCAAGGGGAAAGTGAACAGCCTGATACAAAGTAGTATCAAGTGCTGTTAGAAAGTTACCATTTCTCTTGCAGGGGTTTTACTTTTCCTGTTCACATCAAGTGTCAACTTTTGGGTAAAAGCTTTAAGTAAGCTCAGGTTGGGTATGAGGTTTTCAGGTGGTATTGATGCAAAGTGTGTTGTGCTCTGCATGAGTAATTTGGAAGAGATCAGAGTTTCCTATAACACATCCTGTGGATTCCCATGGGAAAATAACTTGCTTTCTTAGGTTTTCCTTACAGCAACTGGTGAAAGAAATAAAGGTTTGGGATTCCCTGGAGCCTTGCCCAGGAGCGTGAAACCCAGCTCCATGGAGGAGAATCGGGTGTCTGACATCAGCCTTGGTACAGCAGATCCCTCTGCACTGTGCCCTGTGCCAGGTCAGCTCTCTGCTCCAGGAATGGGGCTGGGATGGCATCAGTGTAAGCAGGAGTCTAAAGCAGGGCTGGAAGAATAACACAGGAGTTGGCCTGAATGCTAAATCTGAGAGAACAGCCCAGACTTGTTCCCTGAGCCTCATTCGCTTTGTTGCATCATGGTAATATTGGTCCAGAAAGAGATCAGTTGATATAAAATAGGCTTTAAACAAGAGTGTTTTCCTTTCCCCCAGCGCCGCTGCCCCGGGGCCGGGCAGGGCTGGTTCTCTGCGCTCTGTGTGCTGCAGGAGCATCCCAGTGGTGGGGTTGGCACCTCCCTGCCAGGGGAGTGGGGTTGGAGCTGGATTGCACATCCCTGTCAGGGGAAAGGGGTCAGAGCCGCTCTGGCAGAGCAGAGTGTCCATCCCAAGATAAGCCATGCTTGGCTGTAAACAGAGGTGATGCTCAGGTGGGGGAAGCCCTGTCACCTGCAGAAAGGAAGCTCCAAAAACTTCCCTTAACTTGTGTCTGAGGTGCCTGAAATGTAAGGGGAGAGGAGTAGCCCTGGTCAAGCACTGTCACACTGCCAGCAGCCTCAGTGCAGAGGTGGCATCTGGTGGCTGCTGTGACCCTCTGTCCCCAGATCCCTGGGACAAGGGGGGAGCCAAGGCTGAGCTTGAGCTGTAGGCTGGGCCTAGGAAAGAGAGCTCGGCTGCTCAGCTTCCTTATGAGCTGTAAATGGGGGAGTGTCTTGGGCTGCAGCTCGGGACATAGTTGTGTGTTACTGGGACTGAAATATAAGGGGCCAGTACTGGTGTTCACCACCCTGGTGAGTCCCGTGATTTTGAGGGCACCTCTAATTGGTGCAGATTTTGTGGCACCAGTGAGCCATGGGAGAGCTGTGTGTGTGAGCTGCAGCCTACTCAGTGCTAACCAGCTAAAAAAACAGACCAAAACCAGGGAGTGCCTTTGAGCTGTCCAGATGCACTGAGTGTTTATGGAAAAGGGAAGCTGAAATTTTCTCCAAAACATTGCAGTTGCGCAGGTTTGTGTTCTTCATTAATGAGCTGGTAGGCAGAGTTTGCTCCAAAACCTTTTGTAAATTCAGTCCTAGTCTCAGTTTGGGTGTTTGCAAGTTAAAAAGTGCAGCCAATTCCTCAGCCTGTTACCAGATACCAGCTTGCTTTTAACTGGGGTGTGTGTGACCTCCCTGGGCCGGTGCAGTAACGCCCAAAGACCGGTGTCCCTCTGGATTAAAGTACGTGGTGTAGTTTCAGATGAACGTGGATTATTTAAAGCATTTCTCTGGTGACCAAGTCATGAGTTTTGAGGAAAGGGAACCCATGTTCCTCTGGGACTGTAAAAACTGGAACCCCATGTTCCGCTGGGCAGTAAGTGGGTGAGGAGCATAATGAAGACATCTGTGTATTTGACATTTCCGTTAACAAGTTTCCTTCTCTTCCCAGTTCAGCTGAAACTCTCTCACTTTTAAAAGCTGTAGTCAAGCAATTTGTTTCACCTCAGCAGTGGCATTTTTGGAAGTGTGTGGCCTCTGTGCCCTGAAAACTGTCCCTGTACCCTCTCCGTGGTGCTTTCATGTGACTGCTCTACCTGTGCACTGTTGGCACTGAGGGTGATTAAGACTCACTGCTGGCCGGGAGCTAGTGCCGAAGGAGGGGGCAGAGTCTCTGGGGATTTTGCATCTGAAACAGAGCAATGGGCTTAATTAGCCCCTTCCCTAAGAGCCCATCAGATCCTGATTCAGGAACTGGCAGGGGAAGATGTCTGGATGCTCCCTTCTGGTAGCAGAGCAGCCTTACTCCCACTACTCTTCGTCATCCCTGGGGATGAGGGAGATTTATATCTGCCTGAAAATAAATACAGATCATTCACTTGTCTCTGGAGGAAGATAAAATGTAAACTGCCTATTTTCTGTGATAAAGCACTGGAAATAGTTAGAATTTAAGATAATTATCTTTATTGCTTTTTATAGCACCCTACGAAGGCTGAAATCTAATTTGTTTTTCAGTAACAGGGAACTCCTGCGGATGACTCAGAAAAATCCATTTGCTTTATTGACAAACTTGTCTGTTTGGTTGTCAGGGCAGTGTTCTCCTTGCAGGAAAAGGGAAATGCAGGTCATAACACAACGGTGGGGTTTTAATAGAGATTCAAAGTTTGATATCTGTTGGCAAGAAGAAAAACTAAAGTTGATGTAATCAGAGTGAAGTGACTCTGCTTTATTAAAAGGTTGTAAATTAGTTGATGCTTCAGTGGGTGTGCAGTAATGGTGCTCTGTGCTTTGTTTATGCAGCTTCACTACACTTGAAGCTTATTAACAGCTTGCAGAGAAGCTGCTTTTCCTGGGCACCTGGTGCCCCTTGGCTTTGGGAAGGAGGTGGGAGGTGCAGTTGTGCCTCTTCCCCTGGGCCTGCAGGGAATGGTGTGTTCAGCCTGGTTTGGGCCTGGTGCTTGCAAGGGGAGTTGTTGTTTTTTAAACCTCTCGGTCTGACTGTGAGGCAGGCTCCCAGTTTTAACGAATTTCTTGTGTATTTGGAGGTAGTGGACACCCCTTGTGTGAGTGAGTTGTGTGCCAGCACAGCTGGGTGTTGTGGTTTGGGGGTTTTCTGCTGCTCCCATGCTGTGGCTCCATGAAAAGCAAGAGCAGATGTCTGTGCTGTGTCTCAGCCCTTCACAAGGGGGGAGTGTGTCCTGCCTTACCTGGCCCTCTGTGATCCACACCCCAGAGCTGCTCAGAAGAGACAGCAATCTTTGGACAGCCTTTCTGTAGCACTCATATCCCAAAATGTCCTGTGGCTGCAGGCAGTGGTGTTTGAGAGATGCTGGGACTGCAGGCTGACATAGCAGAGATGCTTCTAAACTTTTTGTCTGTGGCTCACCCCCCAAAACTCTAATTTATCACTGCAATATGGGATAATGCTACAAATCACTGAATCTCAGAGAATCGTGGAGTGATTTGGGTTAGAAGGAGCCCTAAAGCTCATCTTGTTCACCTCCCCCTGCCATGGTCAGGGACGCCTTCCTAGGTTGCTCCAAGCCCCATCCAACCTTTCCTACAGCTCAAATTCTAAGAGGTTTAATCCCACAATGGAGAAGTCAGAAGCAATGCAGGGGTTAACAGTGTTTTCAGGGAGGATGGATAGAGCTCCACGAGAGCAGTCTTTGCCATGGAGCAGAAGTCTGTGTCTGTCAGGTCTCTGTAGCCCTGCTCAAATAGGCAGCAGAGCAAGGAGGAGAAAACATCCCTTTAGTAAACGTGAAATGAGAGCTCTGTGTGAGCAGCGCAAGGCTGTTCTGCTTCTCTGAAGATGTTCTCAGGGTTTGCTCAGCTTTTCCTTGCTTTTCTTTCAGGAATTGACTACAAGACCACTACTATTTTGTTGGATGGCAGAAGGGTTAAGCTGGAACTCTGGTGAGTGTTTCTGACCCTTTCCAAACCCTGGGAGCTCAGGCCAGGTGAGCAGGGACACAGGGCTGGGGGGATGCTGTACCAGGCTGTGGAGAGCGTGGACCATCCCTGGGTGTGTGGTGGGACTTGCTGGCTGTTCCTATCAGAAAGTTCCTCTGGCAAACCAGATTCCTTTCTGTCAATCAAGTAGCACAAACAGCATGCTGCTCTTTGCTGGAATAGTCTGATTTCAGTCATTGTCTGTCGTAACTGACCATTTTCACCCTTACTCTGCACTTGAGACCCCACCTTTCATTCTGTTGTCCAGAGTTCCTGGCACAAGAAGGACGGAACAGGTTAGAACAGGTTCAGAGGAGGCAATGAAGATGCTCTGAGGGCTGGAGCCCTTCTGCTCTGGAGCCAGGCTGGGAGAGCTGGGGGTGCTCACCTGGAGAAGAGAAGGCTCCAGGAGGGACCTCAGAGCCCCTTCCAGGGCCTAAAGGGGCTCCAGGAGAGCTGGAGAGGGACTGGGGACAAGGGATGGAGGGACAGGACACAGGGAATGGCTTCCCACTGCCAGAGGGCAGGGATGGATGGGATATTGGGAAGGAATTGTTCCCTGGGAGGGTGGGGAGGCCCTGGCACAGGGTGCCCAGAGAAGCTGTGGCTGCCCCTGGATCCCTGGAAGTGTCCAAGGCCAGGTTGGATGGGGCTTGGAGCAAGCTGGGATGGTGGAAGGTGTCCCTGCCCATGGCAGGGGGTTGGAACTGGTTGGTGGATAATGTCCCTTCCAACCAAACTGTAACATCGTTCTGTGTTCTCATACGGCTCTTGATCGCTGAGGGACTAGTGTTGTTTTGGAAGCAATAGTGGATTTTCCTGAAATCCAAGGATGAGAAATAGAAACAAGAGAAGGAAAGTAGAAGAATAAAACAGGTGAAGCCCTTAGTCCCTCAGCAGCTGGATATTTCTCAATGCCTTGAGTAGAAAATTAAAGCAAGAGCTGTGAACAGACCTCACAGCATCAGGGTAGGGTGAACCCCTGGAGAGCAGGACTGACTGGAGTGACCGGACACTGGGACAGAGGTGGGAGAACACTGCGTGGGAGGGGTAACCCCTGCCTTATCTGTCTCTGAGGGAGAGCTGGAGTCCTTCTGGCTGAGCTTTGAGCTCCAACTTGCTGAGGAGCTGACACAGCAGTCTGTGGAGATGAAAGAGGAAGGGTAGGACAGGACAGGACAGGATAGGTAGTCTGTCCCTGCCCTGGTTTTCCCACACATCTGGTAGGGAATGACACAGGTCCTAAAACATGGAGTTAAATACCACCTTACAAATGCTTGGGTCAAGTAACAGGAATATTAGTAACGTGTGAATTGTTAAATAGGAATGAACTCCATGTTCTCAGCCTCTGTGACTGACTCCAGCAGTGTGTAGTTTGGTGGTTTAATTACACCCCTGCTCTCTAAAGCTGAATGTCCTAATTTTTCCTACAAAAAAGAACAGAAGCAGCTAATTTATCTCTTCTAGCCTCCATGTTTTATATGTGCCACTTGCATTCTTGTCTTTCTTGTAAGACGCCTATTTTAACATTTCAGCCCCAAGTGTGTAGTAACTTAGTGCTTCCCTCTTGAAACCATCTTTTTATACTGTAATTCTTGAGCTGAAGAACAGCAAAGGAACTGAAAAACTGGTAGCACTGATTGATGATGCCTCAGTATAATATTTTATCATTGCTTACCCGGTATTTGATTGTCGAGGGAGAAGGACATGTAAGCACAGGCTGTTAGATTGATGTCCAGGATCCTACAAAGCTTTAGGTCTGAAAGAAATGACTGTCCTGCATGTGAGGTCAGCGTGTTTTTCTTAGAGCTACAAATCTGGGGCTGAGGGATTCCTCAGCCTTCTCAGTGGTCATTAAAGTGTCTTTTATCCTGGCCCAGGGAATAGATTTGACAAAGACCATAATGTGTCTCTGATTAGCCTGACACATTTCAGTATGTCCTGGTTAAATCAGAGTGCTGGGCTCTTGCTTCTTGTCCCAGATGGGCACTGAGAGGTGCTGATAGTTTTGTCAAACTTAGTTACACCTTGTCCAGACAGGACAAATGATAGTGACTGAAAAGCCCCTTATTGTCACAGTGGTCTAAAAACACTACCCCAGTCCTGTTCCTCACCTTTCTGTAGGGTATATAGAGCAGGTCTGTCAGGGATCTGGGTATAAAGAGAATTCCCTTCATTTTTGGTTAAAATGTGTTTGAAAAATAAGTGAAGCCTAGTGCAAGGCAGTTTCTCCTCCTGTGAGTGGTCACATTTAGGTTGGCTGTTCCTCCATGGCTGGGGGAGCTCTGCAGACTCACTCTGACTTTGAACTCCAGTGGACTGAAGGGAACTAGGCAGAAAATCCTTTGCCCAGGGGAGTAAAATGACTTATACCCTCACCCATCATCAGGTAGTGCTGCAGCCGAGGGGTTTGGGCTTGTACCTTCTCCATGGGAAGCACGATGACAGCGACAGCCTGTACCCAAAGGTAGCGATGCACCCACCAGTTCTTCCCCAGAAGAACCCACCGTGCTGGGCACTTTGGGTACCATGCACACCCTAAAGATCTGACAAGAGCAACACTGATTTTTATTTTATTTCTCTATGGCCAGTAGGAGATGTGCAGTATGGGAGTCAATTCTACACATCTCAGAGCTGTAACTTTTCTGTGTTTTAGGGACACCTCAGGGCAAGGAAGATTTTGCACCATTTTCAGATCCTACTCCAGGGGAGCCCAGGTAAGTGCTGCTCTCAGGGCTTTGATGGGACACATTTGCTTTTCCTTTAGGCTGTAAAAATCTGTCCTGCCATAGTAAAGAGCTCTGAAGAGGAATGCACTGATCACCAAATGGATCTCTGTAGATGACAAGAGACACTGGATGTTGTCTTGTTGCCTGGGATTCTGTTCTTACGAAATGGCTGGAGAGAAGGGAGTGAATGGCAGACTTTGCTAAACTCCCACAGAAAAGACAATATTCAGTCTTAATTTCTAGAGCAGGGTTGAGAGGTTGGGGTTAGAGAGGATGAGGCAATTCTTGCTCTAGATCTGCCTTAGCTTTAATGTGGGAACTCCTACTTTCTGAGGTTTCTCAAATTTGTTTAAATATGGCACTGGCTTTCCCAGTGGAGTTCTTCCAGTCTGTGTTGCTTTCGAGTCAGTTCCAAAAATAGGGGTGGCTCCTACTTGCGTGTTTGAGGCAGACTTGAAACTAGAGCAGCTCAACTGGAACGTAAAGTATGTGTGTTCCTCAAAACATGAGGCAGAGTGTTACATTTTGAGTTTCTCCTTTGGGCCCTGCTCCAGAATAGCATCAAGATCCTCAACAGCACAAGAATCTTGTGGTCCTCTGGAAAATTGCTGTTTAATAGTGCTTTCTCACAGTTCTGCTGTTGTCCTTTTAGTAACATGGCAGGGTCCCTCCAGGATAAAGTTTCCCTAAGTTAAACGAGTTACTTTGTTTTCCTTATTGTTTCCAAATTGGAAAACTTTGGAGAAAATTCCTCCTCTCTAAGACACTAACAGTCAGAAGCTGTATATCAGTCTCCTGAGTATCCTGGGAGATTCCCAGCCTTTGGGAAATGTTCTCTTCTACTGAAGCTCTTACCACTCTTGGCTTTTTGCTCCTTGTATCTGTAGACCTTTGCTTTGCTAACTGGCAAAATCTGTGTTGTTCTCTTTCTCTGACTTCCTGCAAATTCATTTGTGCCGTACACATAGGAGCACCTCACCTGGGGTGTGCTGTTGAGATCTCCCCCGGTGTCCTGTTTATTCATGTTAGTGCACATCTCTGGTGGTCTGGATGCTTTGAGGCAGCTCCTTTGAAGCAGAAGCCAATTTGCTGGTGCTTGCAGAAAAGTGCAAGGCAAGGAGAGTTGGAGTTCTGCAGTGGGAGACTGCAGGATCCCCCATTTGCATCCTCAGTCCCGTGTCTGAGTTTCTTTCAGCTTCTACTTTTCATTTTCTTTCAGCCCTTTCTACATTTCAGAAAAATCTGGAACCCAATCCCATAATCACAGAATGGTTTGGGTTGGAAGGGACCTTAAAGCCCATCTCATTCCAACCCCTCTCCCATGGGCAGGGACACCTCCCACTATCCCAGGTTGCTCCAAGCCCCATCCAGCCTGGCCTTGAGCACCTCCAGGGATCAGGAATCCACAACCTCCTCATGGAACCTGAGGACTTGAGGCCACCTTGCTTCCCTCACCAGTTAGAAGTGAACCGAGCTGGTCAGTGTGGTTTCCTGGTGACCACAGAACTCAGCTTTGGTCAGGCTTTTTCTAAGACCTCGCTGTGTCAGATGCTCAGATCAAACTGGGAATAGAAAGCAGCAACTACTGTGTCCAGGAATGCCACCTGGGAGCTTTTAGCCCTGTGTGCAGCCACTGTGCACAGTGGTTACTCCCCTTGCTGTGACCTGGGAGCTCCTCAGGGCAGGTGCTGTGTCTTGGCAGGGCTGCACCCTCAGAGCCTGAGCCCACACGCCAGAACTCGTACCTGCTGCTGCTACAGGGCAAACTGGGGTACAGGGCAAAGCTGAAATAAGCAGTGATGAGAACACTTGAATTGCATGGGGAGAGAGACACACATCTGTCTGGAACCTGCGTGGAGCTGTGAGGCACTGGCACAGCACCTCCATGGGGTTCCTGCAGCCTGTTCTCCCTGGACACTACATTTGGGTGCCCCAAGGAGTCATGTACCTGGCTGCCTGCACTCTTGAAAGGGATTCATTTTCTCTTCCTTCCTCAAAGTGATGCTCTTGACCTTCTTTGCTTCGGAGGCAATGTCCTGCCCTTCAGCTGTATTTATCAGTATTGCTGGAGGAGCTCTCACCTGAGCATCAGCAAGGTTTACCTCATCCATCTCCCTGCCTACCCCTCCCAAGGAGTGAGTCTGAGAGACAGTAAACCTCATCAGCCAGGCAGGGGGACCTTTAATGGGAATGTGTTACAGAGTCATGGAGTCACTGAGGTTGAAAAAGCCCTCTAAGATCAGCAAGTCAAACCAGTAACCCAGCACTGCCAAGGCCCCAACTAAACCATGTCTCTCAGCACCACATTCTATGTGGGTTTTAACATCTCCAGGGATGGTGACTCCACCACTGCACTGGACAGCCTGTGCCAATGCCTGACCACCCTTTCAGTGAAGAAATTATCCCAAAATGCAATCTAAACCTAGCACAGCTTGAGGTTGTTTCCTCTCACCCTGTCACTTGTTACCTGGGAGAAGAGAGCAATCCCCACATGACTCCCACCTCCTTTCAGGAAGCTGTAGACAGCAATTCACTGCTGAATGCTGGGGAATGGAGCTCACTTGCACACCAAGGTATAGCTCACACCTTTGCCTCAAACCTGCCCTCTGCTCGTGCAACAAAAGCCTTTTCCAAAGTGCTGTTGTGGTGCCTTAATCCCGGTCTGCCCAAATAGTCAACCCTTAAAAGCAGCACACCAGCCCTAAAGAACAAGCCTGCCTGGGAGGAGGAGAGGTAATTCCCAAGGGAAGTCTCTCCGTGCCCTCTGAAAATGCCCAGGAGATAAGCACAGGGAAAGTGCCTCTTGAAAATGACTGGAGTCCTTGTACAGGCTTCTCCAGGTGGTTTGGAGTAAAACTCAGGTTGTTTTCAGCAGCAAGTGGTTGGCTCCCATGGGATGTTCCAGTGATATTCCTGTATTAACAGGAATACAGACACAGTGTCTCTTAAATAACTCACCACAACTTTCAATGGAAGAAGAAAGTATCTAAATTTATACTCTGAATGGTTAACCAAAGCAAGAGGACTGTTTTGAATAACAAATGCCTGTGTGACTGCAAGGATGGACTTCCAACACCTCCAGTTATTTTCAGTATGCAGAAGCGGACTTCCTCTGGCATGGCCGTAGCATAAATACAGCATAACCCATGTGGTCTTGGTGGAGAAACACATCAGTGCTTCTGAGTTCTCTGATTTAGAATTATGGAATGGTTTGGGTTGGAAGGGACCTTAAAGCCCATCCCATTCCAGCCCCTGCCATGGGCAGGGACACCTTCCACTATCCCAGGTTGCTCCAAGTCCCATCCAGCCTGGCCTTGGACACTTCCAGGGATCCAGGGGCAGCCACAGCTGCTCTGAGCAATCTATGCTAGGGCCTCCCCCGCTTCACAGCCAAGAATTCCTTCCTTCAGGGTTAGATGGGATATTCCAATATCCCATCCATCCCTGCCCTCTGGCAGTGGGAAGCCATTCCCCCTTGTCCTGTCATTTCATGCCCTTATCCAAAGTCCCTCTCCAGCTCTCCTGGAGCCCCTTTAGGCCCTGGAAGGGGCTCTGAGCTCTCTCTGGAGCCTCCTCCTCTCCAGGTGAGCACCCCCAGCTCTCCCAGCCTGGCTCCAGAGCAGAGGGGCTCCAGCCCCTGGAGCATCTTCGTGGCCTCCTCTGGACTGTTACAAGAGGTCCATGTCCCTCTCATGCTGGAGGCCCCAGAGCTGGGTGCAATACTCCAGGTGTAGTCTCCAGGATGTATTCAGGGTTGTGTGCTGTACTGGCTTCTTAGCTGCAACTGTTTGCTTTCTTTTCTACTGTCTTGGAATCATCAGACTTCAAGACTTCTGCTGTAGGAAGGCTGATGCAAATCCCCTTGGAGGCAAGAGAAACAGCTTATTTAAACTAAAAGCCAAAAGCTCAGGAAGAACAAATCCAGCAGAGAAGAGAGGTGCCAGCATGGGAAAAGCTCTATTTGAAGTTCAGTGTGATATTTGTACAAGAACAGGTTGGTGTAAACTGGCCTTGAGCACCTTCACACTTGAGAATTAGTGAAAGGTTCTTGCTGAGTAGAGGACTGAAGAGCACAAGGGGAGCTTGAAGAATGAGGTTCCAGAGAGGACTTGTACAGGTTGGCTGTGAGAGCGGGAAGCTGGCTCAGCAACCTGGCAGCCCTTACCCAGGTCTGGATAGCCAATGCTTAAGAGCACTGAGTATTAATGCAATACTTGGTATGAAAAGTGCCTCCAAGCCAGGGAAGCATGCCTGACTTTCCCACACACTCCTCATTGTTTCTCAAGTGTAGCGATAAGAATTGAATTTTCTGAAGTAGACCCTGGAGAGGTTGCAACATGGGAAAACAGTCTCCAGACAGCGAGCAGACCTTCTTGGGAGTTCTTTCCTCCATGGCACAGCCTGGTACAGTGCTCAGGCTGAATTTCAGGCTGGTCCTTCCCCAGGGAAAGGACTCGAGTACCTTGATGCCTCCCCCAATTTCAACTCCAACACCACTGGCCTGGTGTTGGGATCAAGGAAATAAGAAAGTCATATAAATATGAGTACCTAGCAAAAGATGCTGAGAGTATGGAAACTCTAGGCAAGATTGAAATGAAAACAAGCTTTGAGATACCAAACCCCAGTTACTGAATTACTGAAAAACAATGGTATAGCCGACTGAAGGTAATCCCCTTTGATGAAACAATGCCCTCTGCCCACAGAAAGGTCCAAGGGTCAGAGCAGACCCTGCCAATGTGGCAGAGGGTCCAAAAAGCAGTTTTTAGAGTTTAAAATATAATGCCATATGGTAATGCAATGATTCTTATAGGCTGTATGTAAATGTTATAGAATTAGTAGCTTGTTCTAGATTGGTTAATGTAAGTTAAAATATTCAGCACAGGAGATGATTTATTGAGATGTAAACAAGAAAAAAGGTATTCTGCATTCTGTATTCTAATCTGCATTCTGTATCCTGTATTCTACTCTGTATCCTTCTTCTCTGCTCTCCGACCTGCTCCGAGCTGTGTCTGGCAGCCCCTAGCAGGTCCCCTGCACCCCTGCCCTTTCACAATAAACCTCATGCTCCAAGACCTGACTTCAGAGATCTCTCGTCTCCGTCCCGGCCGTCCTGGACATAAACCATGAACAAACCAACTACAAACAGAAGAAAAATCCTACAGCCTGGGTCCAGAGCCCTGTGACTTTCATGTTCAGCAGGAACTTCTTCCTCTTGAAATTATCTGCAGTAAAACATCCTTGCTGCTCTTGATGAGCTGGCTCTGAGCAAGAACCAGCCCCTTCTTCCAGCATGATTGCCTCGGGGTTTGCTGTGCTGATCACAGGTCTCTTGCCTTCCTCCCTGCCCTGCCTTAGCAGATCTGATCTCATCAGGGACACAACACGTTCTTGGGCTCAAGGTGGAGGCTTGTGGTGCTGGTGTGCCTGGGACCCCTCTCCTTTTCTCTTACTTCCCTAGTTTCCACTTCATCCCTTCTCTGCTGGGGTCTGCTGGGCCAGCAGGTCCTGACCACATCACTTCAGGGTCTCACTTTGGGGCAAAAGAGGAGTGTTTGTGTCTGGGATAGTAGAGCACTGGCCTCCAGGCACTGATGGGGCAGGGGCAGTGTGCAGCCAGTCATGGAGACTGCAGGGCCAGGGAGGAGGGAGACGTGGAAACCCAGTAGTGTTGCACCCTGCAGAGCCAACTTGGGCAGTCCGAGCTTGCTGTGTTGCAGAAGGATTTTTATGTTAATTGTCACAGCATGGGGTATGGTGAAAAGTATTTAATGTGCTTAAAAGTGCTGCAGAAATCTCTTTTGCTTTTGGACTTCTGCTCCTTTTCTGCTTGGCTTCAAGGTCTCAGTCGTTCCAGCAGAGCTGGCTCACTGATCTCTGCTGTTGCGAGCAGCTGTGGCTCTTCTGGCTGCTGTGAGCAAATGCAAACTATTCCAAGAGTCATCACAGAGGGGAGAAAGAACTGTGGCAGTGCTTCCTGATCTAGCCAGGAAGAAGCAGTGTTAGCATCGTTCCTGATGTCCTCATATGCCAGTGATTTAAACTGTTTCTGAAAATGTGGCTTGCCAAACTCATCCCAGACAGTGTGATAAAATGCTCCCATCTTGCAGCAAAGCTGTAGCCCTAAAGAAATGATGAATATTGTTGAGTTCTGCTTAGGCAGGTGGTTTGAGGAGCTGCTGTTTATCCTGTTCAGGGCTTCTTAGTATGCAGGAAGGTGGTGAAGTTTTGGCAGCTCAGCAGACTCAGGTGTAGGTTCAGCCCTCCCTTATGGCTTTTTTGGTTGCTGCAAATACCTCACCTGCCTTGGGTCATTCGGACGGGACTGTCCAGCTGCTGGAGGAGCCTGCCCTGCCTGCCAAAATACTTATCAAAAGCTCAGTGATAAATACCCCCCCAACGGGCTGTGCTGTTGGGAAAAGGTTTGGCAGCAGGATGTCACTGCCCATGAGCCGAGGTGCCAGCTGGAAAGCCATGATCAAATGGAGCTGTGAAAGAGCAGGCAGGAGACACAGAGTGTTCTGGTTCCTGTCAGCACTGGACCTTCTGTTTAAGGTTTATTTCATCCAGTGGGACAGAAAATCCACTCTGGGGGGGGGGTCTTCAGCCTTCTTCAGCAACAGCTTTTTCCATCAGTGGAGAATATCAGCAAGTGACACTTTCCTGGCCACCCTGTCCCCTGCCTGCATTAGGCTGAGGTCCTTGGCAGTTGTGCAAGTGCTCCCAGCAGTTTCTTGTGTGCTGGAAGCCCCTGAAGCATCTGGGAAGCCTTTTTAGACAAGCCTGCTTTGCATTGACAGTGTGCAAGCCGATTTTCTCTTACCTTTGAAAGCTGTTTGCTTATAAACCTGGTCCAAACCTGCTGCAAGCAGGCAGAGATGATATTTCCCCACCACCACCTCGGTTATGTGGACAGATCTTTGTGTAAGCGCCTGCTGGAAGCAGATTTGGGTTTTGGCAGAGTAAGTGTCCACATGTGCTGCTGGATACAATAACTGGTGGTGTCTCTGTGTTCCTCGTTCACTATGCAAGGCACTCATGTGGAAATTTCTGTCACTGGAATGCTGAGGGTTGTGCCAATCCCAGTAGCGTGGAACAAAACCAGAGTGGGAATGAACTCTGAAAATCCAATTGTGAAAAGACCCCAGACGGATCTGGGGATAAGTCCAGTCACCTTCTACCTGCACAGAAGCTGTAGGCAGGCTGAGGAGGAAAAGAAGGAAGGCTGTTGGAGGGTTGTGAGGGGTCCAGGTCTCCTTGGTCTGAGAAGCTGAGTGTGGAGCTTTTCACTCTGTGCTGTGGGAACCTGGGGTACATAATGGTACAAAAGGGCTTTGTGAAACTAAAAATCAAGAGCTGTGGAGATAATAGGGTGTTGACAACCATCTAGGCACTTAGGGAACAAATTAGGCTGGAAATGGGAAGCTGTTCATTTGTTAAGTTGAGGAAATTAAAATTCTGTGCATGTTATTCCAAAGGAGACTTTAGAAAAGCCTGACAGATCTTCCTTGGAACTGTCTGCAGAGATGGAGCCAGCTCCCTCTCTGTGTGCATGGCTGAGTGCTGTTCTCTCTGGGGCGGAGATGGCAGTGCCGGAGTGGATTTGGGATGTGTGCTCAGGAAACGTGGTGTCTGCAGCATGCCAGTGCTACTTGGAGGCAGTGTGAGGTTATCTGGCAGCACCAGGAGCTGGCCAGGGGTTGGGCAGCCTTCTTCTTCCCCCTGCTGAGCTGCAGCACAGCTGGGCTCCGTACCCAGGCAGGCAGGAGGGGGACGGAGCAAGGCACGGGCAACTTGGCCTCGGTGTCTTCTGACCTTTGGGAAGCTTTCCTGGGCAATCTTCACTCTAAACCTGTGTGCTGGAGCTGTGGTGTGGCTTGGAGGCTCAGCTGGCAGACAAGGTGTCGTGTTTTGCATTTAGAAATTGTGGTCTTGACCTTCCACCCTGCTGAGGGGTGTATTTTTGCTGAAGTTTTATCCTTATTCCTATTAGAAGAAGATCCAGGCAGAAGCTGCCAGCAAGCTTAAAAACCCTCTCTTCAAGCATATTCCTGGCAGAAATAACCGTCACAAACTAGGTCTTGGGTCTGTTTCTCTTGGCTGAAGGAATTTGTCAATCCAGAAATGGAGCAAGTAGACTTTATTTATCTTGCTGGCCATTTGTCTTGGAAGGGGGTCATCACACCCTTTGCTTCGTTATTTCCTGACTCTCATTAATTCTCACACACAGCCTTGGAAGCTGGAAATCAAAACAAATAGAGGAAAAATTAAAAGAAAGCTCAGAGTCTTTTTTTTTTCAATATGCAATTAAAATGTGATGTATCCTGCTAGTAGGTACTTCTAGATTGGTTCCTTGAGAAGCAGTATCTTTGGTTTTGTGGGATTTTTTAATTATGGAAAGTCATTACTTCCTTCTTATTTTTCCTCTCTAAATCTAGGAGAAACTGATCCTTTTCTCCTCCAAAACAAAAACAACTTCCATTTCTTTTTGATTGTGAAGTTTTTGGACTGTCCTAGAAATGAGACTACAAAGAATTATGGACTCTGGGTATGAGTTCCAGACTTTCCTTGAGGGAAACTGAAGATGCTCCCCCCACCCCACAGATGCTTCTGCCATTATGTAAACTCACTTTTGGGTCCTACAGAACAGCCTCAAACCCAGATTTGAAGGGTTTGCTCTTCATGTTGGGCTGTCAAACATGAAGCCAACCCACCTGACTTGCCTTTTGTGCCCTCTGCCCTTCTGTTTTTGTGCATTTGAGCCTTTCTGTGGGGGTACAAATGCAGATGTGGAGATGTTGGAGGGCCAGCAAGGACAGAAAAAACAAACTTCACCTGGAGAGTGACTGCCTGGGGTGGAAGCACTGGGCAGTGAGGTTGGGGGTACAGCTCGAGAATCAGAATTGTTCTAGAAGCAAGACTCTGAATTGTTATAAAATTATAAAATTGGTCAGGCTTTGAGAGGTGCTTATTCCAAAAGAGCCGAGAGAAAGGCAGACAGGGTCGAGGCATAGCCAGCGCATTCTGGGAACGGCTGCTGTTCCATGGGGGGGAGCAGTGCTAGTGCCAGCTCCAGCTGTGACTTTGTTGTGAGGATTCAGTTGCCTTTGTGGCCCAGATGCCAGTTTATCATTCCTGTGTGCTTCATACAGGAATCATGTTAGTCATTTCATGTTAATGATTATTTTTTTGTAATTTTGAGGTGTATGACACACAAAGCTTCTGCACAGGCTCCTCCTGGTTCAGCACAGGGGTTGGCAGCAGCAAGGATTGTAAAGCTGGGGTTTGGGAGGACTGGGTAGTTGGTGTTTCCCATCTGTGTAGCACATCTTCCATTTCAGTGGATAAAGGAGCAACTCCACAGGTACATGAGGGTGCTCCATGGTGCCTGACTCGTACCAGGACAGGTGCTGGGAGTGTCTCAGCTCCCTCCTTCCCTGTGCTGAATCCAGGCCTCTCATAGGGAGGACTGGGCTGAAAGCTGAGACCTTCCCTTGCCAATTTAAGATCTATTTGCTTATGCTGGGGCCTTACTGTAAGGGATGGCTGTTCTGGAGGATACCCCTGACTCAGGGAAGGCTGGGTCTGTGGAACTTGTAGCTCAGTGATCTGCTTTGGTTTGCCCTTAGTCTTGCTGCTGCTGGGTTCCCTTTTGTCCAGCGCTGCCTTCCCAGCTGGATTCCTCCTCTCTCAGCACAAGATCATCTCCTCCTCCCTAGTTCCCATTGCAGGCATCTTGTATTGTGATTCTGCCAAGTCAGCTTGGAGTGCCTGTTGTCACTTGGAATGTCCTTGATTGCAAAGAAGAGTGACAAGAAGTCAGAAAAATAACGGGAGGGTTGCAGAAAGGCTCTGCTGAGGACAATTCCATAAATGCTGTCTGTGCCCAACCGGTACTGAGCAGCAGCTCCTGACTTGAGTTACTGCAGGGCCAGGCACAGCCTACTTTCCTTGTGTCTGTCCTCAGAAAGACTCAGATTCAAGAAAAGCTCACTTGCTGGGAGATGCTGTGGACCTGAGTGGTGGCCAGCAGTTTGGCCACCTGGGTGACCTGGTCACCTGGGGCTCCTGGGTCCTGCCAGCCTGGCTTGGGGCAAGGTGGAGACTCCTCGGAGCTGCTCCATGTCTTCCCTGCCTTGAGTCGTGCCTGTGCTGCTGCCAGCACCACGTGCTGCACCTCAGGAGGTGACTGGGAAGCGAGTCCTGGATGTGGGTGGTGTTCAGGGACAGCGGATTTGAACCTTAGGATGCTGTAGGTACCTCTTGCCTGAAGAAAGGGCTCTCTGCCAGTGTGGCAGTGGCAGTGGGAAACACCTTCAGCAAAGTCTGGATGGATCCTAGTCCTGAGAGCTCAGTCTGTGGAGATACCATGGTGCTTACTGGCATCGTTCAGCTTCTTCCTTGTGGGCAAAGGGCTCACAGTGAGACAGGTTCTGGAGAAGAGGGGTGTGCTTGAAAATTCCTTCCTGTCCTGCTGCCACCTCAGCACTGACTGCAGCTGTTCTGTGTAAGGGGGTAGAAAAAAAGGTGTGTTTCTGCCTCAGTGAGTTTGTATCAGATTTGTGACAGGAGAAGGGTGTGCTTTGCTCTTCCACATACAGCCACCAAGGCAGTTCCTCCTCCTGTGTAGAGACTGCAGCTTTGAAAATTATTTGGGGGAAACCAGAGCCAAAGCAGGGGTAAAACCTTCCCTGATGACCTGGGAATGCATTAGCACAGCCCTGTTGTCTCAATTTTTGCCCTATCAGCGCACGAATGGTGCAGCTGGAGCAATGTTCTGTCCCTTTGCTTCTTGGTTTCTGCATGTGGGGGTCTTTCAGGGGTGTCCTGCCCCTTTCACATTTCCTACTATGAAACTTCCTGATTGCTTCTGATTGTCTTCCACCAGGGAATTCTCTTGGTGTACGACATCACTAATCGCTGGTCCTTTGATGGGATAGACCGATGGATAAAGGAAATAGATGAGGTAAGTGAATGGAAGAACATATGCAGTGATCTGTAGCAGAAGTATGGGGAGGTATCAGCCAAGGCCTTACCTGACACGGGGACATGATGGCAGTGCAGTAATATGTGGAGCAAAGCAATAAGTGTCTGCCTCTGTGTAAATAAGTGTCTGTGCACCTCTGTGTAAATCTGGAGTAGTAGGAAGGGGCTCAGGAATGGTCAAGAAAGACAGGAAAGTTCCCTCAGAAATGACTGGACTGGGAGGTGACAAATCAGTCATCCCCACCACACAGAGGTGCTGCTGGGCAGTCCCTTGGCCACGGAGCAGCTTCTGCCTCTTTTCCCTTCGCTGCTGTTGCAGCTAAGCAGACTGCTGGGTGTAGCCGTGATTTCTGCACCTCTTTCCTTGTTCCAGCACGCCCCAGGTGTCCCTCGGATCCTGGTGGGAAACAGGCTGCACCTGGCCTTCAAGCGGCAGGTGCCGACGGAGCAGGCGCGCGCCTACGCCGAGAAGAACTGCATGACCTTCTTCGAGGTGAGCCCCCTGTGCAACTTCAACGTCATCGAGTCCTTCACGGAGCTGTCCCGCATCGTCCTCATGCGGCACGGCATGGAGAAGATCTGGAGGCCCAACCGAGGTCAGTGGGCAGGAGGGTGCTCCGGGTGGGAAGTTTGGGCTCACGTGGAGCCGTGGGGCTGTGGCTGCCCGGGTGGGAGGTGTGGAACTGTGGGAGCCGCATCCACCTGATGTGGAGAAATGCCTCGGGGCAGACAAGCTGAAGCTGAGCCACAAGCTGCCTGTGCTGGCACAGGGATGGGCAGCTCCAGAGGGCAGTTCAGCATGTCTGGGATCTGAAGTGCTCTGGGGCATCCTCCACCTTTCCACTTACTCTGGATGAGACTGAGGGCAATTAAGCTCCCAGCTTGAAAATACTTCAATCAAAGGGCTGTGTGGGATAAATCCAAGTGTAAGCACCTTGCTCCTTGCCCTTGCCTGAGCCTGTCTTCTTTTGGAGGGAAGCAGACTGAGCCCAAGAAGCTGAAAGGGACGAAATCTCATCCCTGCTGTCAGCATGCAGCAGTGGGCTGGGTTATTCCATATATCCAAGCATGAGTGCCACAGGGAGGCAAACCACGAGCAGATTCCGTGTTATGTCTCAGCCTGTTGAGTTTGAAGCAAAATAATCTCAGTTCCCACATTATTCCTGGCTGGAGGTAGTGGTGTGTCCCACTGCAGTCTGAGCAGCCTGAAATCTGTGTTTCTGGGATGACCTGCTCTCATATGGATCTTCAGCTCCTGCTCACCAGGGTGGGAAAATCCTGTTTGCCAGCCCCAGTCACCACATTTTCTGCCTGGGCTCCTGTCCCCAACCTGGCTGCTGTGTCATGGTCTGCAGGTCACAGAGGGATGGGGGGCAGGGACTGGGCTGAATTCACAGACCTTTCCTGAATCTCTTCCAGAGGATTTGTAACTGTAGGCTGTCTGCTTGGGAATGGAAAGGGTGAAAGGAAACGGCCTCAAGTTGCGCCAGAGGAGGTTTAGATTAGATATTGGGGTAAATTTCCTCACAAAAAGGGTGGTCAGGCACTCAAACAGGCTGCCCAGGGCAGTGGTGGAGTCACCATCCCTGGAAGTGTTCAAAAAGGATGCAGATGTGGCACTTGGGGACACAGTGTAGTGGAGGCATTGGCAGTGCTGGGGGAATGGTTGGACTCGATGGTCTTAGAAGGCCTTTCTAACCTAAGTGATTCTGTGACTCTGTGAATGGGGGCTCCCTGCGGGGGAATGGGGATCCGCCTGCTCGGGATCGGCAGCGTGCCTCTGGCCGCAGGCAGGCAGGAGGATAACGAGTGCCCTCGTGTGGCCGCTGGCTGGGACTCCCCCGGCAAGGAGAGGGACTTCCCAAGGCAGGCTCACATGATGCCCGCTGAGCTGGCAAGCTGGAAAGGGCAGAGTGGTGTTCTGGGCGTTCTGGCTTGGTGGGGTCTCTGTGGCTGGGGGGTTCTGCAGAGAGCTGCCCCCTGAGCAGGTCCCAGGTGCCACTGTCCTGTTTCAGGACTTGCTGACCCTGTTGCCTCTTTCCCAGGCACATCCTGGTTGCCAGAGGGTGGGTTGGAAAGCCAAGTGTCTGTCAGGAATGTGAGGCAGGCCCTGCCAGCCCCGGGTGCTGAGCAGAGGAGGGCCTAACCCTGTGTTCACACCAAAGCTGGTGTCTGGCAAAGCACAAACCTGCAACAGCAGAGCTCACCTTGATTTCCCAAGCTCTTGTCCTAAATACCCTGCCCTCTACTCCAGCTCCTGTGCGATCATTAGTGATGTATCTCCCTGAGGAGCTGGAGCTGTGCAGCATAAGGAATAGCTGTGAGGGAAGGGCAGCCCGGGGGATCTCCTGGCCCTTGACTGTGTGGTCCTTTCTCCCACCAGTGTTCAGCTTACAGGACCTGTGCTGCCGAGCCATCGTGTCCTGCACCCCGGTGCACCTCATCGACAAGCTCCCCTTGCCCGTCACCATCAAGAGCCACCTGAAATCCTTCTCCATGGCCAACGGGATGAACGCAGTGATGATGCACGGCCGCTCCTATTCCCTGGCCAGCAGCGGGGGTGGGAGCAGCAGCAAAGGGAACAGCTTGAAGAGATCCAAATCCATCCGGCCTCCCCAGAGCCCCCCACAGAACTGCTCACGCAACAACTGCAAGATCTCTTAGCAGGATGGGCACCCTGAGCTTCTGTCAGATCCACGCCCACCCACCGATGTACAGCTGTTTGCACACCGACCCCTTTTCCACTGGATCCTTTCGGATGGGCCACGGTTGCTTTTCCAATGGCACGCACAAGCGTTAGGAATGTGCTCACGTTTTGGCTTGGCATAGGAAGAAGCATGGTGCCGGCTGGATCCCGCAGCGCTGGCGGGGAGAGGATCTGCCAAGTGACCCTCCAAGAATGCTTTGGGCTTTGCCTCTTGGCCTGGGGTGGAAAATTCAGCAGCTGCCGGGTTGGGGAGGGGGGAAGGGGAAAAAAAGCTCATCCAGTCTCAATGGAGCAATGGATTTAATGGAAGATTGAGAGGCTTAAGGGAGTAGGCAAGGAGAGTCTGTGTTGCAACTTTAACTCTTGGCCTCCTGAACAGATTGCTGGTGCAATAGTCATCATTGGATGTAGACAAAAAGAAACAGGGACAGGGGACTAATGACAGTTTTCACCGGGATGTTAACCTGCTGTTGCCAAAAAAACCAGAAAACAAGGCAAGAGTTGGCCAATTGGAAAGGGGAAGGCAGCGCTCTGTTCACTGCCTTCGCTTATTTATGTAAATATTATACATATATATAAATACCACTTGTTTTTTAAGGGTTTTTTTAAGAAGCAGTCAGGGAAAATTTTATGCAGCCATGTAAATACAAGCACTGGATTGACTTTCCCAGTGTCAGCAAAAGGGACAAGTGGAGGATTTTCCAATGAAAACAGATAAATGCTTTAAGAGACTTTCCCTCACCTCTGGGCTCGTGCTGGTGTTTTTAAATACTACGTGTGCAGAAGGAAAGGATGATTGGTGTGGAACATGCCCCGAGCTGCTCTATTCCTATCATTCCCTAGAACTTGTGAGTGCCGAAGGCAGGGTGGGATGGCAGTGCATGGAGAAGCAGAGCGGTGAAGCCAGGGTCCTGGGGGGTTGGAGTGTTTTGGCAGGCAGGAGGAAGAGGCAGCTCTGGGGTCAGACTGATGCCTTGCTCACTTTGTGCTTTCTCATCGGGGATTGGGGAGCAGGGGGTAGAAGCATTGTGCCTAAAGCAGAGGAAAAATGCTGAATTTTGTCCTTTATTGCTGCAAAGCCTCAGCCATCGCTTCTAGTGCCCTCCATCCTCGACAGCACCCCATGCAACAGCCCCTGGATCCTGGCTGCTTCCAGATTTGCTTTCCTGAAGATGCTGCCTGAGCTCGCGCTGCTGTGGCTCCTCCTGGATGAAAGTGGGAAAGGGCAGAAGCGGCTTTTCCCACTGGAGAGTGAAGGAGCAGAGACTGGGAAGGTGGAAGGTTGGGGTGGGGAAACAGCAATCTCCAGGTGCCTTAGAGGCAAAATCACTTGGCTCTTGGGGCAATCCCAGGAGATCAGGAGAGCAAACTGCTTTGCTCCGTGGGATGGCTCCTGGGTCTTGGAGGGGCAAGAGCTTGGGATGGGTCTTCTGTCAAGCCAAGTGCACCTGCTTCCCTGGCTTTGTTCCACAGCTGACCTGTGCTGGAAATTCACCTGGAAACTGAGAAATAGCACCCAGCCCTTATCCCAAAAGCTAAGGGAGCCTGGCAGTGGGGCTGGGCTACAGTGGCAGGTTCTCATAGGTGGCCAGGGTGTGTAGATTGTGAGTAGCGTGGTAGAAAGTGAAGTGTACAGTGCTGCCATCCCCTCCTGGGACCAGCAGCTCCTCAAGGCCCGGGCTTGCTCTGCCTCCCCTTTCCAGGCAGCCTGGGGCACTGCACGGGCAGAATGAAGCCGCTGCAGCTCCTGCACGGCCGACGGACCCGCTGTGTCTGGGCAGCAGGGACACGTCCCCCTGCGGGGACATCGCTTCCCTTGCTCCCAAGCCGACCTGGGAGGTGCCGGAGGCTTCCCCCTCCTCTCTCTGCAGAGCACAGCACGGGCAGGTCTCTTGGCTCAGCTCTCTCGTGCTTTATCGCCCAGCTCAAGTGAGCGAGGACAGAATTAAACCCCAGGCAGGTGGAGGGGGAGAGGAATCCTTTGTAGTGGTGCTTTGGCTCGAGAGCAAAGCCGCGGCCGGGCCGTCCCGGTGGCGCAAAGGCTGGGGGATTTGGAGAACCTGTCTGGGATGGCTGGCACCTGTTTCCCATCACTTAACACACAGCAGAAGACAATCGCTGGCTCAGCAGCACAGGGATATACGGCCAACAGGTGACCGGCACCGCCAGCAGCGGCTCCTCCCGGGAATCACCCCCGGGCACCGCAGGGCCCCGGCGCCGGTGTGTGGGACGAAGAGGGACAAAGGGATCCTTCCTGAAATCACCAAGCTGCTGCATGTCTCGAAACTCGCTGTACCTCTGCTTTGGTTTGGCTGTGCCACGTGTGCCACCTCCCCACGCCATTTCCCTGTGGTTGGTTTAGGTTTTGTCACCCTGTAAAGTCTCACGGATCCTGTCTGGAGTGGGGATGGAAGATTTCCCTGGAGTGATTGCCCAGCAACAAACTTTTTTTATTTTTTAATTTAAAAGGAAAAGATTCTTGCATCTGATGTCAACACTAGTCTGTAGCTGCTCTCCAACACTTGTACCATTCCTGAGTTGGATTTTTTTGGACTATCCTTTTATTTTTTTATTCCTTTGTACAGTCAGTGTTGTTTAACTGATTCTACATGGTTTTGTTTTGTATAAATTAAAGTCTTTTTGTTTGTTTTGAACTACCAATTGAAAAGAGGAGAAGTTGTATCTGTTTTTGTGAGGGCTGGGAAGAGGTTGAAGAAAAAAGGTGGTGGTTTTACCTATGCCTGGGGATTTCAGACTGTTGGTGGTACAGGTGTGTATTCCCATTTCCAGGTCGTCCACAAAATAACTCAAATTACATTTTCTGGGGAGCCATGATTCCTGGCTGTGGTGGCTTTTTGCCCTTTCCTGTAGATACAGAAGATAAATCTGTTCTTGATTCTCACAGAACCACTGATGTGGGGTAGTGGAGCCCTAAGACAACACAAACTCCTCTCCAACGGGGTTGGTCCCGTAGGTGGGCGGAGGAAGCCAGGCTCTCCAGCAGTTTGCCAGGAATTGTGCCCAGTCCCTGGTCCACAGGGACAGGACAAGTACTGTCAAAGCCTTAAATCCCTTCTTTGTGTCTGGGTGATCCTGGGGGAGCAGCGAGTGCTGTGGCAGCAGTCACCCCTCCTGCCCAGACTGGGGTAAGCTGGAAGCCATCCCGGGACAAATGGGACTGAAACGGAGAGGATGCTGCAGGGAGCTCAGAGCACCAGTGTCACACCAGCGTGGCTTTTGGAGGCACCAGGATCCCCAAAGAAGGGGGATTTGATCCTGGGGTGGAGGGAGACTTCTTGTCTGATCCCCTTCTCCCAGCCCACCTCCCCGTGACCTCCCTTTTCCCCTGCCTTCTCACTTCCCTAGGATCAGATTTTCCACTTCGTACCAGACTGGCCACGCTTGTTTTAACAGCTTAAGTAGTAATTGCTGGGGCTGGAAGGGGGCAGGGGGAAATGAGATCGTGTCTGCAGCCTGGAAAACCCTGGAGCTAAGGTGAAAGCCTGGTCAGGGAAGAGTCACGCAGCCCTTTTTTTCCCTTTTTTCTTCAGGGGGTTCTGGAAGTGTCTGTTCCCTCTCACAGGGCTGAAACAAAGGCTGTGTGTGGTTTCAGGTGCAGTCGGGACAGCCGGAGCCCATTACGGCGGAGCAGCGGGGGCTGCGGGGCTGCAGCTGTCTGCTTGGGAAGAGCAGGGCAGGAAAACACTGCACAGCCTGAGCGGGGTGGGAAGGCTGGGAGAGCTTCAAGGCTCTTTGCTCCTTGGAGAAAGGAGGAGGGAGCAGGTTGCTCTGGGATGATTCAGGACTTCGGTCATTGAGTGTGTTTCTCCGCACCCACCTTTCTGATATGAGGCTTCTTGGGTTGGTCCCACTGTCCCATGCAGGCTGGGAAGAGGTGATGACCTTTATGCAACTGCAAGATGCTTGAAAATGAGGGTGCATCTCCCCACGGGTGCATTGGAGGGGCAGGAGCCGGCCGGGTGCAGCGGGTTATGGGAGCAGGGACATGTGGCACAGCACCCTTCCCTCCAGGACACGGTGCTGAGCTAATTCGTGTCTTGGAGGGAGAAGATTAACTCTCATCTGTGTCTGGGATCTTTGAAGGTGACCCCAAAAATCCCTGTTCTAGGGTGCAGTTGGTGCCTGGACACGTGGAGGTGAACAGTTTGGAACCGTTGAGATGGTGAAATTTACCATGGGCTGGGTCAGGGTGGGAAGAGTTGCTTTCACCCTCAGCTGAAGAAGTGGTAGAAGAGGCTGGCTGGGCGTCCCCAGGTGGGGTGAAGGTCTCAGCCTGGGTGGGGGTCCCAAGGTGTTGGTGAGGATTTCCAGTCATTTGGGAGCCGCATTTCCAACCACACAGCAGCTGCCATTCCTCCATCCAGCCTTCACGGAGATGAAGGTTCCTGGCTTGTCCCAGCCTCGCAGCTTCTGATCTTGGGAACACAGGCATGAGGCACCTTGGGTTCTGGTTGAAACACGTGCCACCCTCTGGGGCTGCTCCTCTGGCTCTGGAAAGGGGCAGTGGGGCAAGAACCAACCCAGACCTGGGCACTGGCATCGTGCTGTGACCACAGGGAGCCCAGCATGGGTATAGGCAGAAGTTGGGCTCCAGGTCTTGTTCCCCCTTCCCTCCTGCACCAGCACCCTTGGAAGGACCCTGGGACATCCCAAAGTGGCTCTATGCCCCTGGGCTGCGTCCCTGGGGACCAAGGTGCCCTGCGTCTGCCACGTTGTTTCCCAGCTGGAGCAAGGTGGGTTTGTGAATCAGGAATCTCCAGGCAGTGGGTGCCTGGGGCCAGCTGGGTGGGCATGCAGGGTACAGGCCCCAGCAGCCCCTGGCTGGGCTATCCTGATGCAATTCCCTGTTTGCAAAACATCAGCCTCCCCATGAGTGCCCCAGGGCAGCATAACCTTCCCTCAGCATCTGCAGCTGGATGGACCCATGGGTGGCTGCTTGGCTGTGGAGCGGGATTCAGAGCACAGCCATGGGACATGCTCCAGCCCTCCATGCATGGTCATGGCCAGCTGGTGACAGACCTGACTGTGCTTTGGTGTTTTGGGCCCCGGGGAGCCCCAGAATCGCCATGGGCAGCCCAGAGCCAGCAGCAGTGCAGCCGTTTGCTGGCCCGGGCAGGGGTGGCAGGGGTGGCAGGGGTGGCAGGGGTGGCCGGTCACAGCACTGTGTCAGTGGTACTGGCTGGGGGTCACCGTGCATTGTGGCTGCACCCTGCTCACACCAGCGTGGGGCTGTCGAGGGTCCCCCAAATCACCTGGCCTGGGGCAAAAGGGCTTCCCCAAGGAGCCACAGAGCAAGGGAGCACCAAACCATTACATGCGAAAGCAGCTGTCCCCCCCCCCCAAAAAAAGGAAAGGGCTCCCGATGGTT
>VXAD01007018.1:343725-387558 GCA_013399195.1 Dicrurus megarhynchus
AGTGGGCCGCCCCGCGCCGGGGACACGCCGGAGTCGGTGCCCCTCTTCCTTCCCACGGGTCGTTTCCAAAAATCGCGGGGAGCGGGATCGGTGGGGTCACGCCAAGGAGGCGGCGCGGGGGGGTCCCGGTGCGGGGTAGGGCCGGGGCCGGGCTTGTCCCCCCCCCCCGCGCCCGCCCCGCGGGCGGCCCCGATTGCACAAACCGGCGGCGGGGCCAGCGCCGTGTGACCGCCCGCCTTGGCCGCGCCGCGCACCCACGGGGGCCGCGGAGCCCACGCGGAGCTGGCGATCCCCTCTGCCCCTAAGGCCGGGGGGACACTTTCCGGGAGAATTCCAGCGTCCAGCAGCAGCAATACCTGGAGCTGCCGGGTGGGTGCTGAGGGGTATTCCAGTGGCTGGGAGGTGATGATGGGATCCCTAAGGAGACCCTTTCCCGGCTGGGGGGCCGGGGTCAAAGCACACCCAGACAGGGCCGTGGGACCCCGCTAGTTCTGCAGGTCCTCTCCAGCTCCAACAGATGGATAAGAGCCCCCCATCCGGTTCCTCTCTTTCCCGGGATCCCTGTAATTCACTGGAGTGGCTTCTGCCACGCTTGCCCTTCTCCTGCCTGCCCAGTGCCCCTGGCTGTGGGGGCTTGAGAGTCACTGCCCTCCCCAGCCCCTGCCTGCAGATCTGCAGGAGCTGCCTGCTCCCAGTCTCCCCTGCCCTCCAAACCCACTCCTAGGGCCCCTTAGACTTTGTCCCATGAGAAATGTGGCTGTTGCAGATATGTCTTGCCCTGGAGCTGGGCAGAAAAGCCAGAATACTGGAGTTTTGCACTGAACGTGCTCTCAGGTCTCATCCCAAGTTTTTCCTTTAGTTCTGGTGGGTGTTGCTGTGTCCAGGCAGGGGGTGGCTGAAGTGCCCCTCGCCAGAGGGGATCCCAGCTCTGAGGAAGCCTGACCTGCTCCCACTTGGCAGAGGGTTACATCCCAGTCCTGGGGCACCTTGGGGACATGCTGGGGCCAGAGCTGTTCCAGTGAACCCGGGTGCTTGATCTGCAGAGGATGGCACATCCCCTGTCCAGCACCTAACTGGATTTCACTTCAATTTCCTGATATTCCTGCAATTTTGGTGGCAGATTCTTTATTTTAGGGACTGCACTTGGCGCTAGGTTGGAGGATGGGTCAGAGGTGGGCAGCTGATGCTTTTCCCTGGGGAGCTCCCCTTGCACCCCTCCTGTGTCAGAATCCCCTATCCCTGGGAGCTGGGTCCCTTTCCATCCCGGTGCTTGGGGACAGGGCTGGGTGACCACAGCTGTGGGTGAGTGTGTGCACCATGGGGCAACCAGGACACCTGACCCACCCCAGGTCTTGCTGGGGTGGGCAGAGCTGCCTGTGCCCTCACCCCTCCTTGCTTCCCTCCCTCCACAGCCCAGCGCAGAAACTCGTCTTCAACAGAGTGAATGGCAAGAGGCCCCCGCTGCTGCTGCAGCAGATCTCGGCCCCTGAAGAATGTTACACCCTGGCCCACGAGGAGAACGTCCGCTTTGTCTATGAAGGTGAGGGCAGAGCGTCCTTGGGGCAGCGCCCAGGGGAGCTGGAGCGCGTGGAGTCCCTTCCCAGCACCTACACCGTGCTGGGGACATCGGTGCAGGGATGGATTCCCCAGCCTGGGGACTTGCCCTCCTTTGCTCTGCCTCCTGCTCCTGTCCCGCAGCCCCCCACACTGGGAACCCCCATCCCAAACCCACCCAGTGCTTGTTCCCCTCCCCAGCCTGGCAGCAGGTAGAGCAGCAGCTGGACGGCAGCCGGAGCGGGGAGAGCGCCTGCGGCCCTGTGCAGTACGTGGAGAAAACCCCCAACCCCGGACTCAAAAGTAAGTGGGAAGTGGTTGTGGCACTTTGGGGTGCATCAGGCTCGGGGTGCCATGGGCTGCTGTGGGCTCAGCCTGCACCCAAGCAGGGCTGTCATGGAAGGAGGAGGAGGAGGATTCTGGTGCTGGGTGTGCCAGAGGGGCTGGGTCTGTGCTGCTGGTGCTGAGCTCACTCTGGGGGTGCTGGGGGGAGACAGCTGGCCCCAGGCACTGTGGTGGGGATGTCGCACTCTGTCCCTTGGAGGACGCCTGGTTGGTGACTCCTCTGGGATTCAGACCTTCTCCAGCCACTAAGGGGTTCAGCATCATGCAGGAGAGAGAAGAGCCCCCCGGGGGGACCTGCTTCTTCTGGGGCCATGGGGACAACACTTGTCCAGTGGCCCCTGGCGTCAGGGCAGTGATGGCAGCCTGGGGGCTCTTGCAGCAACTGAGAGCTCCCCAAGGAAGAGAATGTCCCTGTAAACCTAGTCTGGCCTTTTGGGGACATGGCACAGGGGTGGGGAAAACCTGGGGGTGTCATTAGATTGGATATCAGGGAAAGGTTCTTCCCCCAGAGGGTGCTGGGCACTGCCCAGGCTCCCCAGGGAATGGGCACGGCCCCGAGGCTGCCAGAGCTCCAGGAGCGCTTGGACAGCGCTGCCAGGGATGCCCAGGGTGGGGTTGTTGGGGTGTCTGGGCAGGACCAGGAGCTGGGCTGGATGATCCCTGTGGGTCCCTTCCTGTTCAGGGTATTCTGTGATTCCATGGTTATTTTTTCTGGTGGTTGGTGGGGGGAGCTCTGCTCCTGCTCCAGCTGCTCCCCTCTCTCCCTCCCTCTCTTTCAGACTTCGTTCCCATTGACCTGGAGGAGTGGTGGGCACAGCAATTTCTGGCCAAAATCGAGAACTGCTCATAAAAGGGAAGAAAAGGTTGCGTTTGGTTTCTTCTTAAGAGAAACGAAGCTGCGAGCACCTGGTCACAGCCCAGAATTGGTGGCGTTTTTGAACCACGTTTTTAAAAGATGCCCGAGGTGGAGTGACCCAGCCCAGCGGGACCGGACCACAGCCATGCCCGGCCGCGTGCCCTCCCCGTGCCCGGCAGAGGAGCAGCGTGCGGCCCCAGCCAGGATTCCTTAAGTGCCAGTTCTCGGACTGCTGCAGCTCCTGCAGCCTCCAGCTCCCAGGGACACTGCGGTGCCACGCTGGGGACGAGGGAGCGGCTCCCCCTGCAGCCGTAGCCACGGGGAGGACAGGGGGGTGCTGTAGCAGGACCGCCAGACAATAAAGCGCTGAAACTGCCCGTGGAGCTGCGCTTGTGGGATGGGGAAGAGGGGGAAGCAGGGGGGTGCAGCATCATGCCCTGGAGAGGGGGTGCTCCCAGCTGACTCGTGGCTCAGTGGGTGCCTGGCATCTGTGGATTCAAGGGGTTGGAGCTCCCCTTCCTTGGAGCTGCATCCTTGCCCCCATGCTGCCTCATCTCCTGGGGCTCAGCCTGGGGCTGGTGCTGTCTTAGGTGATGTTTGGGATTGAGGGGGGGAGGCAGATGGGCATCTGCAGGGGGCTGCAGCATGTAGGTGGGCAAAGCTGCAGGAATGGGAGTGCCAGGGCCAGTCCCCCACTGCCATGGAGGCCAAAAGGCATTTTGAGTGCCAAGCTCGAGGTCTCCCCCTCACCTGTGGCTGCCTGAGGTAGAAAGGAAGGGGACCCCAACTTCTGCCTCCACAAAAAAACTCCTCAGCTGCTGGGCTTTTCCAAGCTGGACTGAGCTTTTCTAGTTCTGGTTTTGTAGGACACCCCTCTACCCCCACGTCCTCCTCCCCGAAGCAGAGAGCAGGAGGCCAGCACAGGCTGAACAGAGTCTGGTTCCAAAGGAGGCCAGGAAACACCCACTGGAAAAAAAATCATCTTTATTATTCCTGTGATGGGAATAACAACCACACTGCAGCCAGGGGGGAGTAGAAGCCGCCGAGGAGCCGTGTTGCTTCTCCCACCTGGGCGGCCAGAGAAGTGCCAGCAGCAGCTGTGGCCCTGGCAGCACATGCCCACGGAGCACTCCTGTCCTCCCTGCCGCGGGCTGGCACGCCTGGCACTGTGACTGTGACTGAAATCGGGAGCAGCACCATGCACAGCCCGCAGTGCCTGCCTCGCTGACAAGGCAGGGTGTTGCAGCCCCACGGGACAGGGACATGCTGCTTCCATAACACTTCCTTCACTTAGGCCAGGATGGCCCCGGAGTGATGGAGGGCTGGGGCCAGGGGATGTCATCCTTGCCCTGGACTCCTGTCCCACCAGCTCTGCCATGGCATCATGGGCAGGGTGGGGGCTACGCTGCCTCCGTGTCCCCACCCCAGCACCAAGCCTGGCAGGGACACCAGTGCCAACAGGACATGGACTGTTGCTGCTGTGCTCGGGGCACTGCCAGCCTGTGGCAATTTTGCATCTCACCTCCTGAAATCTTCACATTCCCACTGTTCCTGAGGCTCTACTATATCCTGCTGTACTTCCCTTTCCAGAAAAAACAGTTACTGGGAGTTTCAGCACTTCAGGCACCCTCCCAGCAAAAAGCATCCCCCCTTTTTCTTCCCTCCCTGGGAAAGTTGCTGGTGCTGGGATTCCTCCCTGCATAGTGCCCTGGCAGTGGCTGGCTCTGCTGCCCCCAGGATGCTCCCAGGGAGCAATCCCTCCCTGCCAGCAGCTCCAAAGGGCTCCAAGGTGTCCAGGGAGGCCATTCACCTGCTGGCTGCTGACTAATAAAAACACACATCTTTAAGATCCGGGGAAATTCTTAGTAACATGATGCACCATCATTCTGAACAACAACATTAGGCAAAGGGAAGAAATGGAACAGGAAAGAATGAGTCAGTCACAAGGAAAAAAATGAAAACCCAACCCAAAAATATAACCCAACCCCTGACAATGCAATCACTGGGAGGGAATCAGCCCCCCTTGCCATAAATATTAATTAGTTATGTGCAATTGTGTGTAGTACTATAGTGCAAATAGCTCTGCATTGATCTTGGGGCAGCGCCCGAGGGGCTGGCCCAGGTGACACAGGGACTAGTTAAGGACAGACAAGAATCAACACAGATTTCCAACAAACAAAAAAAACCCCAACCCAGCCACTGGCAAACTCCAAAAAGAGTTTGCCTCCTCCAACTGGGCCCAGGCAGGACTGGGCAATGCTGGTGCCCAGCAGCATCCCAGAGCCAGGCAGGGGCAGGACAGGCCCTTTGCTCCCTGCCTACTGCTGGAGCAGCGCAGTGAGGGGCAGAGGGGATGGGGGATGAGGAGGGGGATGCAGGACAGATATGGTCTGGTTGGAGCTGTGTGGGGTGTAAGGGGTGAGCTCAGCAGGACATGGGCACAGTGAGGGCATGGCTGGCTTCAAACGGGTCCCGTGGCTGCACTGCACAGCGCGGGGTGGTACTGCTGGCAGAACCCCTGCATGGGCACAACTCTGAGGCCAGCAGTGGCCCTGGCACCCTGTGACACTTCACACCCATGCTAGAGAGCACAGCCAAGACCCTGCAGCACCTCTCACTCAACCCAGCAGCGTCCCCAGGGACCTTGTGGCACCTCTCACCCCTCCCAGCAGTGTCCCTGGGCACCTCTCACCCCTCGCCACCTCCAGCTCTGGCTCCCCAGCCGTGCCCATCACGTGCTGTTCCCGGGGCCGAGCTCTGGGCATTGCTCCAGCACCACGTCCTACCTCTCACCCAGTGCCAGCTCCTGGCACCACACAGCTCCCCTTGCACGGCTGGGGCCAGTGCCAGCTGCTCGGGCCAGGCTTGGCAAGCAGGCAGGAGGAGACAGAGCCTCCTCTTTCCCATGCCGGGCAGGTGCCAGACGGGAGCTGAGCTGTCCCCCCCTGGCTGGACACAAAGCGCTCCCATGGGCGATGCCAGTGCCTCCTGCCGAGCCCAGGGACGGTTTGGATCTGAGCTATGTGACAGCCTCCTGCTAAACCACGAGCAACCACCAAACAACACACGGACATGCGGGTGAGGACCACGGGGCAGCGTCCCGCTGGGTGTGAGCGACGGGCAGGGAAGGGGGGAGCAGGGGGGATCCCGCTCCTCCTCTGCCAGCCCAAGCCCAACACCCTTCTCCACCCACCCGGGCTCCTCCCGGCTTTTTGGGCGGAATGTTTTTGCTGTGTGGATGGATGAAGGCTGGAGAGTGGCAGCGTCACATGCGCACGCCCACGCGCGCCCAGAGCCGGTGACAGCAGCAGGAGCGTTGCCATCCTCTCTCTCACCCCTCCCCGGTGAAAAGTTTTACATTTATACAGTATTTAAGACACGCCGATATATAAATTACTGTCTCTATATATACTATGTATAGGCTGAGGGCCAGTCCGTGACGAAGGGCGCCGGAGGGGCTCATTTCCCTCTGTCCTCTGTGTAGTGCTGGAAGCGAGTGAAGCTCATGAAGACCTGCTCCAGGGAGATCTGGCTCACCGAGTAGTCTTCCAAGCGATACTTCTCTTTGGCTTTCTCCAGGGCCCCAAAGACCTGCAAGGGAGGGCAGGGACATGAGGGCAGCGTGACTTGGTGGGGGGGAGCCCCAGGACCAGAGGGAAGCCCAGGCTGTGACAGGGAACTCCACACTGTGATAGGGATCTCCCGGGCTGTGACAGAGGAACCCCCAAGCTATGGCAGGGAAAGCAGAGAAAGCTTTTTTCTCCAGGGAGACCCAGGAAAATGACACCTTCCCTGGCAGGAGAGTGGAGGGAAGCCAGGGGTATCTGACTCCATTTAAAAATATATGCTGTGGATATGATTGTTTTACACACATATGATAAATGCATACATATACATATATACACAAATACATTCATATATATATATATGTATATATATATTTACATATATACACACACATATCTGGGCTTGAATCCCTGCCCAAGGTTTCTGCTAACACATTATATATATAAAATATTTGTATAGTATAGAAAAAACTACATAGGATACTATATACACTATACATAACCATCTGTATATAGCATACAGATAATTTTTATATTTTGCTACATGTAATATATATATTTATAAACTCACTCTCTCTAGTTTTTATATAATCCGATATATAGTTTTTATATAATCTGTATACTGTGTACTCTCTCTATATATACTCTATACACTATACTATATACTTGATATAGAGTATAAACTCCAGAGTATATAATCTGTATAGAGTATTACCTTGTACCCCTATAGAGTATATAATATAGTATATATTGTATATATACAATATACAGTATATTATATACACTACATCCAGCATATATGATATACAGATATATACAAATTATATATAGGCTTAGATACTGCATATGAAAACTGTCTGTACACTATGAATATCTCTATACTACACACGTACTTATATATAGATAACGTACATATAGACAGATAGTAAATATGGAGAGATATACTATGTATATACTCTGTAGGTAACTCTGTATCCTGTCTGCAGAGGGTTAGGTACTATATCTGTGCTGTGGGTTTTTAGAAGTGTCCCTGGGCTGGGACCCCTCAGCATCAGTGGCTGGGTAAAGGTGGGACCACCTGCAGCCACTGCCAGGGGGTCCCTGGGGCTGAGGGGCAGGAGCAGGGCGGTGCCAGCATGGGGAAGCTGTGCCCACTCGTGCCACGTTCCCACAGCAGAACGAAGTGTGGGAAGGATGCATCACTGAAAGCAAAGCACCGAGAACACGGGAAGGGGCAGGAGAAGGGTTCCCAGTGCCCCCTTACCTGTGCCCAGCTGAGGTTCTTGTTGGTCAAGTGGTAATGCACCATGCCCTGGTGCTCGTGCTTCAGGACACTGCCTGGGGAATCGAGCAGGGAGAGGCTCTGGGTTAGGGAATGTGCTGAAGTTCACACCCAGCACCCTGCCCCGAGGGCAGCCGCTCCAGCAGCTCACGGTACCTGGGAAAGTCTTCTCCACGAAGGCCTTGAAGGCCTGCAGCTCGCCCTCCTCCTCGCTCCGGGTTTTGGCCAGCAAGGTGTATCCACTGCCAAACTTGCTTTTGAGGTGCTGGGGGCTGCCCAGGCACTTGAACTGCCCGTTCACCATGATAGCCAATCGTGTGCACAGCGCCTCGCACTCCTCCATGCTGCAGGAAGGACAGGACTCGTTCAGAGAATCCCAGGATGGTTTGGCTTGGAAGGAACCTTAAAGCTCATCTCGTTCCACCCCCTGCCATGAACAGGGACACCCTCCACTAGAACAGGCTGCTCCAAGCCCAGTCCAGCATGCCCTTGAACACTTCCAGGGATGGGGCAGCCACAGCTTCTCTGGGCATGGAAGCACCAGGACAGAAGCAGAAGCTTCGGGGAAGTGGCTGGAGGTGTATTCCCTTCTCTCCGGACTCTTCGAGGAGGGAGATTTGGGTGAAGCCAGCCACTGGCTGTGCATGCCCACCCACCAGGCCCTGGAGGTGTGTCCCACCCCTTGGACCCCACCACTCTCCCTGATCTCTCATGCCAAGCCCTGCCCGGCCAAGTGTCACCTGTGGGAGGTGAAGATGATGGATTTGCCACACTCCCGCGTCCGTGTCACTGCGTCCCACAGCAAGCGCCGGGCCACGGGGTCCATGCCAGTGGAGGGCTCATCCAGGAAGATCACAGGGGGGCCACCAATGAGGGCAATGCCAGCACTCAGCTTCCGCTTGTTCCCACCGCTGCGGAGGAATCACAGAACCGTTAAGGTTGGAAACGACCTCCAAGAGCATCGAGTCCAACCTTCAGCTGAAAATGGGAGCGGGAATGCGGACAGAGACCCAATATGAGCACAGGGAGCATCACGCAAGAGGAGGGGCAGCAGTCTGTCCGTGGCTGCTCTCACCTGTAGGTCCTGACGAGCTTGTCGGCGTGCGGCTCCAGGAGCAGCCCCCGCAGCATGTTCTCCACGCAGCTGCCGATGTAGCGCTCGGGGATGCCGCGCAGCCGCGCGTACATGCTCAGCGTCTCGCGCCCCGTCATGTGCTCCAGGAGGGCATCGAACTGCGGGCAGTACCCGATGCGCTGCTGCACCTTGGGCCGAGAGGAACGCACGGCAATCAGCTCACGGGCAGCTCTCTGGGCACCCACAGGCTTTGCTGCTCCTCTGGGAGGTTTTGCTCAGAGTGACGGGAACTGAGCCGCAGCTCTGAAACCATGGGTGGAACGAGAGGGAAATGCCCCGTGGAGCAGCTGGGCTGACAGGGGTGAACACAGATGTGTCTCTGGACAGCAACTGGGTGGGCTCACAATGCCTCTGCCAAGCTGGTTCCTCCCTGTGAGGGACCATTTTGGGTGGCCCAGCCTCTCAGGAGAAGGAAAGCGCTGGAGGGCTGCTACCTCCCCCATGTCCTGGGCACCTCCGGGGACAAGAGAATGAGAGAAGGCAGTTCCAGGGAAGGAAGCAATTTGGGGCATGCTCTCAGGGAATGTTCTCCATGTCTGGGGTCCCCACTCACTTAAGAGTTGGACTTGATGGTCCTTGTGGGTTCCTTCCAAATCAGAATACTCTGTGAAAGCTGGGACAGCGGTAGAGGACCCGGGACTGGACCGAAAGCCTAACCCCTGCTCATCTCTTGCTCTTCCAAAGCAAGTGGGCAATTCCCAGCTAGGAGACCCCTAGCAGAGGTCTGGAAAGGTTTGATACACTCATTTTAGAGACCATCCTCCAATATTTTCCACATTTCCAGCTATGGAGGTAAACCCTTTGATGAAGGGTTTGCCACCCTCACCAGATTTGGCCTCCATCTGTATCACATCTGTAATCCCAATGGAGAGGGGACTGCTTCCACACGGCCAGATAACGGAGAGCTGAGCCAGCCAAGGACACAATGTCCCTGGCATATTGTCTCTGCCTCTGGAACTGCAACCACGTCCTCTTGGAGGCACCTGCAGGGTGGCTCAGCCCAGCCAAACACAGGATGGTCTGCAACACCACCTCACCCCTGCAGCCCTGGGTACCTTCTTGATGTTGGCCAGAATGCTGTGGCCATCCACAAAGGCGTCCCCCGATGTGATGCTCTCGTCACCCGTCAGCATCTTGAAGGTGGTGGTTTTGCCCGCTCCATTGAAGCCAAGGAGACCAAAGCATTCCCCCTTGCTGACGGCCAAGGAGATCCTGTCCACTGCCAGCAGGGACTCCTGGCTGTCGTAGACCTGGAGGAGACCACACACGAGCCACGTGTCAGTGCCTGATGGCACAGCAAGGCAGGCTGTGGCTTTGCCAGCCCCGAGAGGACATGGCTCAGATGACAGCAGGACACTCAGGTCATCTCTCCTCACCTTGGTGAGCTCCTTGATGACCAGAGGGCTGCTGAGAGATGACAGCAGTTCTGGTGGCGACTCCAAAACCTTCTTCCTCTCATCTGCCACATCCCTGTCCTCTGGCAGCACAGACACCCTGTTCAGCAGAGCCACCTAAACACAGGGGGAAGACACTCTCTGTGTCACCTGGCTGCTGAGGGATGAATGGGTTCCTCCAGTGTCCCCAACCCTGGCAGGATCCACCCCTTCCATCAGCCACCTCTGGGGATGCCTCACTCCCTTTGTCAATCGGTACCCTTAACAGGATTGGCTCCTCCCAGCTCCAGGGATGCTCCCTGGGAAGATGACTCAGGTGATGAGAGTCTGTCTCCAGCTCACAGGGACTGCTGGGCTGGGGTTGGAGGGCACGTTACTGCTCCCTCCCCCGTGCTTCACTCACCCATTTCCGCCGCCTGCAGATGCCACAGACCAGAGTTCTCAGCCTCCAGAGAAGGTTTGTCTCAATGAGGAAGAGGAGGAAGAGGAAGGAGAAACCCTGGACGGCCAAGGAGGTCAGGTATCGCCCAATCCCAGGGGTCTCCCAGGAAAAGTAGTTCATCTGATAACTGATATCTGAGGAGGGATGGAACAAAATCAGCTCCTGGATCAAATCACACTCTGGGGAGGGGCAGATAAACTCCAGAGGAAGCTGTGAGCCCAAAGCTTTGCCAGGCTCATCTCCATCCCATACTGGCTCCCTGCCCACAGCTCTTTCCAATGCTTCCCACAAGAGGATTTGGGTCCGGAGGGGATCTGGCAGAAGATTCCCAGTTGAGGCAGGCAGAGGACACCAATCTTGGGATTGGGATTTCTTTACTCATCTGTGAAACTTCCCCTAGCCCACATTTTCCTCCAAATCATGGGTAAGGTGATCCAGTTAAGAAGCTTTTTCTTGTGTATGTCCTCATATGCTGCCCAGTTTCTGCTCTAAAATGGTACCTGGAGCTACTGCCCAGGTAGAGGCCCCACGGATCTGCCCAGTTCCACCATCCACCCCACACAACCCCCCAGTGAGGCTGTGGGGGCTGGCCAGGGGAGGACATGGAGACTCACTGAAGGCCTTGCAGATGAAGATGGCTTCAACGGAGGAGGTGCAGAACTGAATGAACTCATAGTTCTGGTAGAAGTCACTGATGCACTGGCCCAAGCAGTAATTGGGTAAGATGAGAAAAACTTTATCCAGGGTTTTGGAGAGGTCCACCAAGCCCAGCTCTGGAACAGGAGAACAGGCAGATCAATGGATTAGAGACTGCTGGTTTGGGAGAAAAAAACCCTGATACTGCAAAGTTCAGAGGGAAACCAAACATATTTTGTCACATTTAATAGGTGGGAACGGACTGTTGTAGGGTTTTATGGCTATTGTGGGAACAGCCCCCCTGGGGGCTGGACCTTCTTGGTGATGGCTGGGCAGGTGCAGAGGGCAGTGACCCACCTGGGATGCTCATGATGGTGACGGCGAGGAAGGTGGCGGTGCCGGACAGGATGTTGAAGATGGTGAGACGGGTGTAGGCTGTGGCTGCCACCGAGAAGAAGAAGCTGAGGAGGTACATGAGGGGAATGATGGCCCAGCCATAAAGGAGGAAGATCAGCATCACATCAACGAGGTGACTGTCTTGGGTGAAGGCTTGCACGTCGAAGGCTTGGAATATCACCTGGGGCACAGCAATGTGGGGAGAAGGCACATTTGGCTTGACCTCAGGTGATGTCTCCTTGTCCCAGTGGCCCAAGGAGCAGGGTAATATCAGCACTGCACTGACCCAGAGAACCCCTCATGGATGAGTCCTACCAGCAGCCCATGGCTGTCCCCAGGGGAGGCCCTTTCTGCAGACTGGGATGCAGAAGGGCAGATCTGGGGAATTCCTCTCCAAGATCCCATGGATTTAACATTTTCTAGTCCCAACAGCCAAGTGTTCAGCTGCCAGAGGCAACTGCCCCAGCTGGTTGGCCATGGTGCAGCTCCCAGCAGGACCAAGGGACAGCTTTCCTGCTGGTCCTTTCTACAGAGACAATGCCAGTGGCCTTGTCCCTCTCCCTGCACCCACACACATCCCAGAGGAGCAGCACCCAGCGCTCCCACCAACGCGGAGGGCATTGGGGTGTCAGGGGTGACTCACCAACATCAGAGCACAAGGGATGAGGAAGTTGATGATGTCCCAGAGCAGGGCAGAAAGCCAGAAGTTGACCACATAAACACCACTGACAAACTGTACATGCTTGGCCTTGATGGCGCGTTCGCTGACCAGCAGCAGCGCGAAGGTGCTGGCGAGCGAGGCCATGCCATACAGCAGGTTGATGGCAATGGCAAACCCAGTCTGGCCTCTGTGGGGACAGGGGGACACGTTAGCACAGGAACACCTCAGCAATGCTGAGGCTACACAGGGACAGCACAGAATCATAGAATAGTCTCAGTTAGACAGGACCCACAGGGATCACCCAGCCCAGCCCCTGGCCCTGCCCAGACACCCCAACAACCCCACCCTGGGCATCCCTGGCAGCGCTGTCCAAGCGCTCCTGGAGCTCTGGCAGCCTCGGGGCCGTGCCCATTCCCTGGGGAGCCTGGGCAGTGCCCAGCACCCTCTGGGGGAAGAACCTTTCCCTGATCTCCAGCCTGACCCTCCCCTGACACAGCTCCAGCTGTTCCCTGGGTCCTGTCCCTGGTCACAGAGAGCAGAGATCAGCACCTGCCCCTCTGCTGCCCCTCTTGAGGAAGCTGGGGCCAGCACACCCACACTGGGCTTCTTGAAGAGGCTACGCTCTCCCAGCGTGCTGAAGAAACACTCAAGGGAGACAATCATCCCCCAGGCACAGCCCACCCTGCACACCACAAACCTCCACCCAGCCTTGGCGAGGTCCCACACACGGCCCCTCTGGTCTAGGGGAGGTTCAGAGGTTCAGATGTGGGGTTTTGTGAAGAGCATGGCCACATGGCCTTCCCTACTATGAGCACCCGGGGAAAAGTAACCCCAACCAGCATCTTGAGGGGAACAGCCACCCTCTGAGACGTGTGTGGGGGGCCGTGGCTGCCAGGCTCAGCAGGTAAGTCATCTCCACAGCTTTGCTCCCCCAAGCTCCTGAGTGCAATCACAGCTACGTTTGAGTTTGAGAAGCTTCAGCCTGGCTTCTCCACTGACCCCAGTACAACCAAGCCAACGTGCACCCATGGGAGCCCTGAGCCCTAGCAGGAATGTGAGCCCCGTGCCATCATCGCACGCACTCCATGAGCTGGTCCTTGGCCTTCTCGGTGATGTTGCGGGGCTGGGGGTAGTTGGTGACGGTGATGGAGGCGTTGGGGCCTGCCAGCACCCTGAGGATGGCGTTGTCAGCCAGCATGAGGGCGGTGGCCGGGGAGTGGTAGGCCTGGTTGTTGAAGAGCGCCGTGACCAGCATGCGGTTCCCCGCTCCCTCGAAGGAGGCGGCTGCAATGTAGTGCTCGTTGAAGGCTCCTCCCTCCTCGGAGGCTCGGGAGATGAGGTACTCCTCCAGCCCACCTGCCAAACACCACCGCTGTTACGGACGGGCTCCATTGCACCAGAGCTAACTGAGGCCAACTGGAAAAGAGCCCAGGCAGACCCAGCCCCGGTGGCCCACCCTAGTCCTGATCATAGAAACGCAGATACACAAAATCTCCTCAGTTGGAAAGGACCCACAAGGATCATCGAGTTCAACTCCTGGCCCTGCATAGGACACCCCAACAAACCCATCCTGTGCCTGAGAGCATGGTCCAAAGCTCCTTGAGCTCTGGGAGCACTGGGGCAGTGACCACTTCCCTGGGGAGCCTGTTCCAGTGGCCACAAACGTGGGGTTATGGAGAAGACAGCTCTGCTCAGGTGAGGAGAGGTCCTGCCAGTGATGGGACACTCCCATGCAGGAAGGAAAGGCATCAGATACGCCGCAGCTGGGACCTAAACCACCCACACCAGTGGCCCCCGGACGCCCTGCTGGGCACCAGCTGCTCCAGGGGTGCTCCCTGAGCCCTCACCCAGCACCTCCAGTGGCGACTGACGCTGGGCTTCCAGCAGCTCCACGTACTGCTCCCCCAGCCTCTGCGGCAGGCCCGCGGTGCCCGACACCGAGAAAGGCACAATGGTCTGCCCGTAGGGCTCCAGCGTCAGCCGCAGCAGGGACGAGTCCCGCGGGCCCGGGAAGGTCTTGGCCACGATGAGGGCAAAGGCAGTGAAGATCAGAGGCACGAGGAACTGCGCCGCCACCATCTTCCAGTTGCGCCAGCTGTACATGGCCCGCTTCATGAACATGGCATAGAACTGCTGGCAGCACAGGTAGAACTGCGAGGGGAGAGGCCAGGTCAAGGCGAGCCCTGCCAGCTGTGGACACATCACCCCACGCAGCTGATGGGGAAGATGACCCCAAACCATCCCCATCTTGCAAGCACCCTGCCAGCCTGCAGCAGAGCCGGCTCTGCAGCCAAGCCTATAAAGGGATTAGCAGGGCAGCTGCCCAGCTCCAGCACATCCATGGCTTCTGAACGAGTCACAGTCATTTGAAGATCTCAGGTGTTAAAAGCAGCTTTAGCCATGACCTTTACCTTCCTCCACCTCCCAGCAGCTGGGGTTCCCAAACAGGATTACTGTGGGGTGGCTGCTGGCCAGAGCGGCCGGGTGAGTGCCCAGCCCAGCCCCTGCAAGCACCTTCTCTGCTTTTCAAACCCAGCAACACCCTTCTCCCCCTCTGCCTTTGAGACGTGCCCTTGGAAGACAAGGGATATCGATCACAGGCGCAGAGGCAGCAGGGCGTGAAGGGCTGCCAGGGAACTGGAACACAAGCCTAGCGAGGGAAGGAAGATGGATTTCCTCATCTCCCTTCCAAGTGATGGAACAACAGCAGATGGAAAACCACATTAGATCTCCTGGAACACCTTGAAGAGCAACTCAGACCCCAAGATTAACATGAAGAGGATGGAAGTTACCAACCTTAAAAATCATTTGTCCTAAGCCAACCTGATCTTTCAGTTTGATGCTCCAAACCACACGCAACAAGAGCAGCCGTGGGGGAGGCTCCACCTGGTAACCCTACTTCAAATTCCCCTTCACATGTCCCCTCCCAGTTCCTGCTGCCCTGACCCCCGCAGCACTCACCCCAGTGTTGAGCTTGATGCTGGAGCAGTCCTCGGTGATGAGCGCCCCGCTGTCGTCCGTCATGTCCGTCATGCCGCTCAGGCTGCTGGAGTCATCCATGGCCCAGTCGTTGGAGCGTCTCTCGTGCTGGTACTGCAGAGCGGGCAGCTGGATGGCCTGGATATCCATGCTGGAGTCCACGAGCTTCCCAACCCTGTGCCAGGAGGCAAAGCAGGTGATGAAACAGAGATGCAGGCAGGATACAGCTCTTCTGAGCTGGGGAAACCAAACCCAAGAGACCAAAGCCAACAAGTGCCCCGGAGAGCTGTGCTGGACATCACCAAAGCACACGGGCACTGGTCACCCCTCCACCTACCTGAGGAACACCTCCTCCATGGTGGTGACCGAGGCGCCATAGCTGGCGATGCCCAGCTCCTCCCGCCTCTGCTCCAGCTCCGTGAATAGGGCCTCAAACCTGAGCGGAGAAGGGAGATGTCAGACACTCCTGGGAGGGGGCACTCAGGGGTTAAGACCCTCTGGGCATCAGTCCTGCATCTGGTTCGAGTCCTGCATCCAACCCCAGGGCGGCCTGTGGCATTGGGCACACCCCTGTCCCCAAGGGCAGATTTTGGGCTCCAGTGGCTGTTCATTCTTGCCTCAGCTATCAGAGAATCATGGAAACACACAAGGGTTTGAGTCTGGAACAAACCTTACTGACCATCGCATTCCACCCCCTGCCATGGGCAGGGACACCTTCCACTAGCCCAGGGTGCTGCAAGCCCCATCCAGCCTGGCCTTGGACACTGCCAGGGATCCAGGGACAGCCACAGCTTCTCTGGGCACCCTGTGCCAGGGCCTCCTCACCCTCCCAGGAGTGAGTATTCCTTCCCAATATCCCATCCATCCCTGCCCTCTGGCAGTGGGAAACCATTCCCCCTTGTCCCAAATCTCTCTCCAGCTCTCCTGGAGCCCCTTTAGGCCCTGCAAGGGGCTCTGAGGTGTCCCTGGAGCCTCCTCCTCTCCAGGTGAACACCCCCAGCTCTCCCAGCCTGGCTCCAGAGCAGAGGGGTTCCAGCCCTTGGAGCATCTTTGTAGCCTCCCTGGACTTGTTCCAGAAGCTCCACATCCTCCTGCTGGTGCCTCCAGACTGGGAGGCAGCACTGCAGGAGGGTCTCATGAGAACAGAGCAGACGGGGACAATCAGCTCCCCCACTCTCCTGGGTCCATAGATTTGATTTCAGAGCCAGAACATTCTGCCTCATTTGTGCCACCCTCAGCACCACAGGAGGAACTGAACCCCATTTTCCAGCGCTGATGCAGGGAGCAGCTCCCCTTTCCAGCAAGCCTGTGAGACAGTGTGTGATGACAAGGCGGCCCCTCAGGGAGGGGCAGCAGGGGACAATGCCATTACCTGTGTGTGCTCTCCTTGGGCAGGATGAAGGACAGCTCTGCCCCGGCATTGCTCTCCATGGTGGCATTGGGCACGTACTGGCAGATGAGGCGGGAGATCTCCCCCAGGTTGCAGTAGGGCTCCTTCACCATCACCATGTGATATCCTGCCCCTGGGGGGAGCCACGAGAGAGGGGAGAGGAGGGTCAGTCCCGGCTCAACCTGGCCTGGGGAGGGGGCTGGAGCAGGGAGGGATGCTCAGGCACCGCTTTGTGCCGGACACGGACACGATGAAAGAGCAAATGTGGGGACGGGCCTCAGAAGAGGCTGAACAGCAGGATAGGGAGCAACCAGACATGAGGCAAGGAGCAATGGATCCCCTCCCTGTTCTCCATCCCCTTCCTGCTCCTCCCTGGCCAGAAGAAGACGTGGAGCAGAGCCTGCTGCCGCTCCCGTACCGTATTTGCGCTTGAGGAAGAGCGAGGAGCCGCAGCACTGCAGCTCGCCCTTGGCCATGATGGCTATGCGGTCCCCCAGCAGGTCTGCCTCGTCCATGAAGTGAGTGGTCAGCAGGATGGTTCTGTTGCTCCTCTGCTGCTGCAGGAGATCCCAGGTGGCTCTGCGAGAGGCTGGGTCCATCCCCGACGTCGGCTCATCCAGCATCACCACCTGCACGCAGGAGATGGGTGCAGGTCAGAAAGGGCTGGGAGAGGCCCAGCAGCACAGGAGGGGACAACCTCAGAGCCCAGGAGGAGCCTTGGCCTCACAGCAATGATCTTGGGGAGCAGCTACCAGACAGCAGAGCCTCAAGGCATGGCCCTCAGAGTTGTCCCCTTTGTAGGGGTGCTCCTGCCTGTTCCCTGCTGTCCTTGCTTCTCCTGCTGGCTCACCACAGATGAGGAACAGCTTCAGAGCCACCCCAAGGACCTGCACCGGCCCCAGGTGCGAGGTGAGTCCAAAGCCACCTGCCTTGGAGTCCCCGATGAGGGCGATGCCGATGGACAGCTTGCGCTTCATGCCCCCGGAGAGAGCCTTGGTCAGGGAGCGGCGCTTGTCCTCCAGGTTGAGGATCCTCAGGATGTGGTTGATCTCCTCAGGACACTTGGAGGGTGGGTATCCCTTCAGCTGCCAGACAGGGGGAAGGGAGGGATGAGCCCACCTGCAGGGCTGCCAAACCCCGCCATGCTCCCTCGCCAACACACACAGGAAAGTGGGGAAGCAGAGATGGACTCCTGCCCAACCCTGCAGCTGGGCCCAGCCCTGGCACAGCTGGCAGGGGTGGTTCCATGGAATTGTGCTGTCTGAGACCCTGCACTCCCCCACCAGCCTGCAGATGAGGTGGGAAGAGGATGCAAGAGCTGTTTTGCTTATCATGGTTTGGGTTGGAAGGGACCTTTAAGACCATCTAGGCCAACTGCCCTGCCATGGGCAGGGACACCTCCCACCAGCCCAGGCTGCCCTGCCCAACCTGGCTTTGGACACTGCCAGGGATCCAGGGGCAGCCACAGCTTCTTTGTGCACCCTGTCCCAGGGCCTCCCCATCCTCACAGCCAAGAATTCCTTCCCAATATCCCATTTAACCCTGCCCTGTCTCAGTGTGAAACCATTCGCCGTTGTCTTGTCATTCCAGGCCCTTGTCCAAAATCCCTCTCTTGGAGCCCCTTCAGGCACTGGAAGGGCTCTAAGATCTCCCCAGAGCCTTCTCTTGTCCAAGTGAACACCCCCAGCTCTCCCAGTCTGGCTCCAGAGCAGAGGAGTTCCACCCTCTGATCATTTCTGGACCCACCTGATAGATCTCACCACACTTCCCCACCTTCAGGAGCCCAGATGCCCCCCCCCAGAGCTGCCCCCCTGCTCGGTGCCAGGCTCACCCCTGCATAGAAGTGGAGGTGCTCTTCCACGGTCATGTTGTCGAAGAGGACGTCGTGCTGGGGACACAGCCCCAGGCTGCGGCGGATCAGGACCATGTCCTGGGAGATCTCGTAGCCGTTGATGTAGGCCTGGCCGCCCGTCGGGGAGTGCAGCCCTGCAGGGAGCGGGACACAGCGCCTCAGGGTGACCCCAGTGGCAAAGAGCCAGGGGAAAGGTAGAAGGTCCTGATGAGCATCCCCCCCACCCCTGCCAGCTTTCTGCCAAAAAACAGAGCAAGTCTGTCTCCTGTGCAGGCTGGGGTACAGCAGCTTCCTCCTGCCCGCAGGGTGGGCTGCAGGGCACCCACAGCTGGGAACTGGGCCCGCCGGTGCAGAAAGGAGAGGAACAGGCACGTCAAACATGGTTCTGAGCTGTGCAGAGAGCCAGGCACGGCCAGGGCAGAGCTCCAGGAAGGTCCCGTGAGCCAGGAGCAGCTCAGAGCAATAGAGAACAGGAAAGGACCATCAAAGGTCACAGTGTCCATCATGCCAAAATAGGTATCCTGGAGCTCAGCAGCTCAAGAATGACAAACACCAGTTCTACCTTATCTGCCTTATCACAGCAAAGCCTACAGAGAGCAATCCTACAGCAGGCCCAGTCTCTTCTCAGGGCTCTCCAGCACAAAACCTGGCTGTCGTTTCACCGCTGGCTGATCCCATTCTTGTGGAGGGCTGAGCAGGGACCCCCCATACTCTTTCCACCTCTCTCTCACACCACCCTGGCACCCCTGGCCAACAGCTCAGCAAATTGAGCTCCAAAGAAGATCAAAAACCCCTCCCCGCACTCAGAGACAGGGTCTGGCTCTTCTTTGAGGGTCAAGCCATCAGTCCCTGCAGCAGGATGCTCCTACCTGTGAGCATGGACAGAGTGGTGGTCTTCCCAGCACCGTTGTGTCCCAACAGGACGGTGATCTGCCCTTCGTACATGTTCACTGTCAGGTCCTTCACTGCCTCTTTTGTCTTGTTTCCCACTTTGAAGACCTGTGGAGATCACACCCATGAGCTGGTGCTGCACTTCAGGCAAGTGCCCCAGCTCCATCCAGCAGGCAAAGCCCGGGATGCTCACGGGGCATTAGCAGTAGGCAACAGGTCTAATTCAGGTTAAATTCAGATGTCAACCACTTAAATACAGATGTCACTGCACCTCCAAGTACCCAGCACTTCATCCCACCACAAAATGCAGCCAGCTCTGGGGAAGAGCCATACCCAGCCCTAGGGCAGCACAAGGATACAGAGGCTGCCTGCAGGCAACAGGTTTTACAAAACCAACACTGTGGTGTTTGTGCCCTGCTGGGCAGTCAGTACCTTGGAAAGGTGCTTTATTTTGATGCCTGACACGAGGTCGGCTGGTTCCTCCTCAATGTACTGACTCTTCAGGGCTTTCTCGGGGTCCTCCTCCTCCTCCTTCTCTTTCCCCACAACAGTTCTGGGCCGCCCGCACCAGTACGAGGGCTGATGGAGGAAGGGAGAGACAGAAATCAAGCACAGGCAGAGCCCATCTCTTTTTCCCAGCCTTGGCCACCCTCCTCCTCCCACAGATGCCTCCCAAGGATCTCCCAGACCACTCTCCTCGGCCTGGGAATTGCCAACCAGCACATCTTCAGCGGGCAGGGCTGACATGCTGGAACAGCTCCTCCTGCCCTCCTGCCTTCCCCCATCTCTCCCTTACAGCAGGACTGCCTGTGGTTACACAGCAGCTTCTCCCCATCTTCATCTCCATGGAAAAAATTTCACCGAGAAGTAAAATCACTCAGGCAGAAGCATCCTGCCCAGGAGAGCCCATGGATGACCACCTCCTCCAAAACCCCTGACAAACACTAATTACAGCCTGGGGTCCAGCTGCTGCGGTTACAGCCCTTTTTTTTTGGCCTGGCTCTCTAGGAATGAAACTAAGTGTTTTGGACCTTAAATCCCCGTGGGAATAACAATTCAACAACACCGGAATGCAAAATCAGCTTTTGTCAATGGCTGCATCTCTGCTTCCCTGGCCTGACTGCAAGAGGGAGTGAGACGCTGGAGTGAAACCACTCTGGGATGAGGAATTTGGAAGGGAGAAGGAAAAACCTCTCCATCAAATAACAAAGGATCCATCTCCAGTATCAAATAGAACATATCCTCTCTGCAGCCATGGAGCCGCAGTGCCCGCTGCAGCTGCTGACGGTGATGCCAACTGTTTGGCTTGGCAGAGCGAGGGCGGCTCAGCTGACGGGGTGACAGTTGTCACCCACCCCTGGCACGTGGCGGTGGCAGTGGGACACAGGTCACCCATGCCCGCATGGATGGCAGCGCTCGGGGGTGTCAAATTGCTGGATCTGATTGCTCACACCCGGGGTTTCTCTCCAACGCCTCTGCTTGGGCCTGGAGACATTTAACAACACCCTGCACGCCAGGAAGTGCTGGGAGAGAGACTTAAAGCCAAGACGACCTTCATCCACAATAAAAACCTACAGCTGCATCAGCCTTTGGCGAGGACGTGCTGCACACCCCGTGGTTTTGGAGGCCAGATGGTGCCACCCTTGCCCATCAGACTGGCCTGCTGCACGGCACAGAAGTGGTGTCTGTCCCCAGCGATGCCCCTCAAGCCCAGGGAAGGGGCGTAAGCAGTGCTCACCGTGAGGAAGAAGTACCAGGGCTGTGGCACACCGTACTCCCCGGGGAACACGGCCTCCACGTACCAGGCCACCACGCCATAGAGCACCGAGTCCAGGAGCAGCATCCCCAGCACCTGGGCCAAGGTGAAGTTGTCATCCACGCTGACAGGCTTCATGAGGTCCCTCCACTGGATGCCGGTCCCTGCAAGGCACACGGGGCACTGCTACCTCTGCATCCCCAGGAGGACCATCTTCTCCAAGACTGGCAGAGAGCAGCCCCTCTGCCAGCTCACTGCTCCATAACCAGGAGCACCTGCACAGCTCTAGGATCCCTCTGTAGATGGAGGGAAAAGAGGCACTGACACCTCGAGGCTCCCCACCCCATCATGCTCCTTCCATGCCATCCTCTGCCACTGCCTGGGAAGAAACGATCCCTTCTCCAGCATCACCCTCCATCAGTACAGCCACTGATCTACTGCCAGCACTTAGTACATGCATGGCTCTGCTGGAACCAACAGCAGACTATCTTAAATTAAAGAAATTAAAGATATTTTTTGTGAAGGAGGAAAGGCAATGGTTCCCATCCGTTAGAACAGAATTCCTTTGGTAATTGAAGTGAAGATGGCATTTTGCACAGCCCAGGGGCACAGGCACAAGTTCGGAGAGCCCTGGTATGGATGGGAGCAATCAGCTCTACTCAGAAACAGGAAAGTGCTTCTCCCTGCTGCCTTTCCACCAAGCCAGTCCCACCCCACCACAAAATCAGGCTGACAGGAAGGGGATGCTCCTCTCCCCAGGAACAGACGGCCCTGCTCACCTTTCCCTTCAAACATGCCGATGAGCTGCGCCCCCATGGCCATGGCCACGTTGGAGATGAGGCAGGACGCCAGCTTCTGGCTGTGGGACATCAGGTCGTAGCGGGGCGAGATGAAGAAGTAGGGAATGTAGGAGAAGAAGTAGAGGAAGCCGCCAGCGGCAGCCGCGACGTTTGCTGCCAGCACAGGGAAAAGCGGGAGGGAAAACGTCATGGTGATGATGCCACCCAGCATTCCTCACCAGCTTCCCACCCAGCGATGTGCCAGATTTGTGCACAAAGAGTGGTTATGTGGGAGCAGGACAAGGACACGCCCACATCCCACAGCAAGGCAGGAGCCTAACCCCAACCCCAACCCCATGGTGGGCAGCTGCAGAAGCCCCCTGCCCATCTCAGAGCAGAGTCTGGGGCCAAGCCAGCCAGATGAGGCCCCTCCCCATCGTCATAGCACCAGGGAATGGTCTGGGTTGGAAGGGACATTAAAGACCACTTTGTTCCACTCCCTGCCATGGGCAGGGACACCTCCCACTGTCCCAGGCTGCTCCAAGCCCCGTCCAACCTGGCCTTGGACACTTCCAGGGATCCAGGGGCAGCCACAGCTGCTCTGGGCACCCTGTGCCAGGGCCTGCCCACCCTCCCAGGGAACAATTCCTTCCCAATATCCCATCTCTCCCTGCCCTCTGGCAATGGGAAGCCATTCCCTGTGTCCTGTCCCTTCATCCCTTGTCCCCAGTCCCTCTCCAGCTCTCCTGGAGCCCCTTTAGGCACTGGAAGGGGCTCTAAGGTGTCCCTGGAGCCTTCTCTTGCCCAGGTGAGCACCCCCAGCTCTCCCGGCCTGGCTCCAGAGCAGAGGGGCTCCAGCCCTTGGACCTGCTCTGGTTTGGGAAGCAACCAGTACCCACATCCCTTTCCACACACTGTGGGGAAAATGCAACCAAAAATGGGAAGAAATGCCTCCTCCACAAGTCAAAGTGCTCAGTAACACAGGGAGGCAGCGTGGGAGGACTCACCTCGTGAGAAGAAGGTGCTCACCATGAAGTTGAAGGAGATGGAGGCGATGGAGAAGATGGCAAGGAAGGTGAACACCAGCGTGGGGTCACTGTTGGTGAGCACTGCTCCCTGTTCACTCACCTGCCAAGAAAATCTTGTGAAGCCCAGAGCTGCTGGACCCAGCTGTGGCTTTAGCAGCCCAGACCTGATGTTCTTCAAGGGTTGGAGACAAACTGGGACGGGTGACAACACCCAGAAATTCCCAGACCACTCCAGAGGGAGGAAATACAGATTGTCCTCGTGTGATGCAGGGTCTAAGGGGCAGGGGACACCCTGGGCAGCACCCAGACAGCCCCCTCCTGCTTGCTGTGGTGTGGGCACATGCAGAGGGGAGAGCTCAAGGTCCTCCAGAGGCTGTGGGAGCAGGGTGGTCCTGCTCTGCATGGAGGGTCCCTGAGGGTCCAATCCCCAGCTCCCTCTGGGGGGAGTCACCCCTGCCATGAATGCAGCTGTGGGGCAGCACTGCCCACTTCGGTCTGGGAAACCCCAACTCCAGCCTTTGGAGGAGCCCTGGGACACCAGGACAGTTCCATGGCAGAGTGGCCCTGTCATCCCTGTGCCTTGCCAGCACAGAGCTCGTGGCCTGGGGACAGACGCTCACCTTGACACAGAAGAGCACGGTGACGAAGAACACGGACACCAGGAGGAAGAGGAAGAACATGAGGAACCAGGCGCTCCAGTGCAACCAGTTGCTGAGGCCCATCATGTGCATGTACTCCTGTGGGAGGTCACGGTGTCACCCAGGGCTGCACCCACACTCCCCGGGCACGGCTGGGGCAAGGTGGAGGTGGCTTTGCCCCGTGGTGCAGCCCCAGGTGCCACCAGAGTGGTCCTGCACAGCCACCGGCGTGGCATGGTGTGCTCCACCTCCCTAAACAAGGGCTGCCAACACTGCAGGAGTCCCCAGAGAGCCCAGAAGAGCCCAAAGCCAGGGCAGGGTGCCAGTGGTGCCACCGGGACCACCCAGCACAGGGCAGGACACCCAACGCCTGGGGGAAGCCAAGCCCTGCTGTCACAACCACGTGGCCGAGCTCCAGCCGCCCCCACAGCACACCCACATTGGGTCTCTACTCTCAAAAGGCAAAAACCTTCCTTCCCACAGGCTGAACTCCTGAATCCATGAACTCTGGAACCCACATGTGTTGCCCTCCCTCCCAGCCCAGGAGAAACACCATCCCTGTGGTCCAGCACCCCGGGTTGCACAGCAAGGAGAGCCCAGCCTCATCCCGGCAGCAGGATTAGCAACATTCTTCCCTGGGGCTCACTAATCCACTGCCATCCCCACCCTCCTGCTCACTGGCTCTACACCCAACAGGGATTTTGTTCCTAATCCAAAGACATCATCCATTGGGAACGGCTGCAGAGGGAGGGGAACACATCCCAGCGCTCACCTTCAGCTTCTTCTCCTTCTCGTGGACGACGGCGCGGACGATGTTGAGCGAGGTGTAGGTGAAGCTGAGCATGAGCAGCAGCGGCAGCTGGTTCTGGATGGCCAGGAGGAAGAGGTCGTTGACATAGGCCGGGAAGGGGAAGCGCTGCACCACCACGGTGATGTTCTCCAGGAGGCTGGAGGAGCTGGCACCGGCGTGGTACTGCATGATGGCCCTGTCCACCGCGTGCTGCACCGCCAGGAATCCCTCCCGGAGATAACCTGCACGGCGAGAAGCACACGGGGAATAGAGACGGGTCTGGGGTTTGGAGGGACAAACAGCCTTTGTGGGAAGGACTGCATGGGAAGAGGAACAGGGACTAAAACTGGACTGCAGAGGAAAAGCAACACAAGCATCACTGTGCCACAGGGGAAGGATTGGTATCACAGCAAATTCATGGAATCACTGCTTTGGGTTCAAAGGGACCTTAAAGCTTATTTTGTTCCACATCCTGCCATGGACAGGGACACCTTCCCCTAGAGCAGGGACACCTTCCCCTAGAGCAAGCCAATATCTCTCATAACCACCATTTAGAAGGAGCTGCCAGGAAAACTCAGTTCATGGTCGCTGTCCTGCAGCATGGCTGTGACTCAGTAATGGGGAGATTCTCTGTCACCATCAACCACCACAAGTCACTGGGCTTGTGTTTCATCCCTTTTTCTTTTTCTTTGTAAACCAAAAGAATACACAGTACTACACAGGTTGCAGTGAGAAAAAGTATATCCTGTGACTCACATGCGTGGCTTAAATTTTTGTGCATTAGAAAACATTGAAAAAATTTTAATTTCCCAATAGTATCTCCCAAGTGGGGAGGGACCCACAAGGATCATGAGTCCAACTCCCAGCCCTGCCCAGACACCCCAACAACCCCACCCTGGGCATCCCTGGCAGCGCTGTCCAAACGCTCCTGGAGCTCTGGCAGCCTCGGGGCCGTGCCCATTCCCTGGGGAGCCTGGGCAGTGCCCAGCACCCTCTGGGGGAAGAACCTTTCCCTGATATCCAATCTAAATCTCTCTTGACACAGCTTCAAATAACAAAATAAACTTAAAATAGTTTATTTTTAAGTGGAATTGCAAGTGTTACCTGGACAGGAACTTAAATTCTCTTACAAAACCCCAAATGAACATTTTGAAAGTCAGTCAGTTAAAATGACCCACAGAGAGAGAAGATAAAAGTGGAATTATGAGATTGGGAACGTTGTTTCATATTAACTCATGTACTGAGCAAACACTCTGGAGCTCTGCTTTATTTACACACTGAAAGCAAAACCTGTTTGCCCACTTCCTCACCCTCACTCTCCCTGGACATTGCAATCAAATACAGAGGGAGAAATCCCACTGAGGGAAATATTCCCTTTGCCATCACAGGAGAAGTTCCCAAAATTCCAGTCCTAAGCCAGTGCCAGCTCCAGCAATGTCCCTGCTGGCTCCTGTTCTGCCAGTGGTTTGGCTGCCCTTAAACACCTCAAACCACAGAACTGCTCTATTTACTTTTCGAGTACTTAAGCAGTACAATAAACACTGGGCAGTTTGGATCCCGAAATAAAATTTCCATTAAAAATCGAAATGGGAAAAAATATTAAATTTTAAAATGATTTATGCACATTAAAATTTATTCTTATCCAACCCTGCTCAGCAGAGGACCCCAGAGGCCAAGCAGTGCCCATGAAGTCACAGGACAAAATTTAAATAAAGGATAGCAATAACGAATATAACAGAATTGTAAATATAGTTATATTCTATCTAAATAATAAATAATAACTCAATAAAATAAAGACATACAAATTAATTAAATATATAAATAAATATTAAGAAGCTCTATCATTAATAATTAACATTTAAATATTAATTTAAAATTACATCATTATTTGATGAATTGTTTATATATGCATAAAACTGAATATAAACATCTACACAAATACATAACCATTTAACTATTTATGTATTCATAAAGATTTATATGTAAATTAAAAATTTTAATATCTATATAAATATTTAATATTTAATCACTTGCTTGTATTTATATAAAATAAATATACGCTTATATAAATAAATATTTAATTTTTTGCCTTATGCAAACATAAATGTAACGCTGGTATAAATATAAATCAATACTTCATGATAATTAATCGAATTTAATAATTTCTTTTAAATAAGCCTATTTCTTTAAAAGCTCAGAGCCTGCCAGGTGCTGTAGGGAGGTGACCCCACGTCCTTGGCCGTGCTCACCCGGTGTCCCCCCATCAGCAAACTTGGCCTCGCGGGGCCCAGGCAGCTGGAAGAGCGGGAAGAGGTAACTGGTGTGCCAGTCCCGGTCCAGGTTGGGGTTCAGCCCCGTCTGCTCGCTCCGCGGGGCGTTCCTCGGGCTGTACTTGAAGCGCAGCTCATACTCCACCTGGAAGGAGCACACGGAGGGTCGGCGGTGGGTGGGACACACGGCAGGGACACCCGGCTGGGGGATGGTGTCCCCACCTTCCCCTCGCTCACCTGGAGGGGCAGCGGGGCCGAGACGTGCGGGAAGCGGTGCCGGAACACGACGGCGGCCAGGACGCTGCCCGAGCGGTTGTCCAGCCTGACGTACTCCTCAAAGTCCCGCTCCGAGGCGAAGCCCTGAGCTGGGGAGGGGAAAACATGGAGATGCAGGAATGGGGCACAGCAACGCACCATGGACTGGTGCTCAGCCATCACCAGGAGCATCGTTTGCTCCAGGACAGGAGGGATGTGCCTTGCCGGCTGTCAGACACGGGGGAGTTACACAGGATGCTGCCCTGTATCCTGGGCATGCAGGCATTCCTCCTCCCTGAGAGCAGGAGTCAGCTTTCCCACAGAAAATCCTAACAGTTTGGAACACAAAGTGCTAACATTTTCTGTGCCAAAATATTTCCAAAAATACTCTTTCCCAAGGAAGTGCTGCCACTTTCTTTAACTGTTTTAGGGTGATATTTTTCTAGATGGAAACTGCAATAAAATGAGACCAAAAAGCAACCCAAAATCCTGTCATTTTAGTGGCCAAAAAAAAAAAAATCAAACTATAGCCTTGAAGTTCTCAAAAAAAAGATATTCTGGGAGCATGAGGATTTAGAATTTGTCACAGAACGGTTTGGGTTGGAAGGGACATGAAAGACCATCCAGCTCCAAGCCCCTGCCATGGGCAGGGGACACCTTCCACTGGACCAGGCTGTTCAGAGTAAAGATTCACACCAATTTCTGGGGTGTAAGGGGCAGCCCCAGCCCCGCTCACCTTTGATGTTGATGGGCAGAGCTCTCTCCACCGCCTCGGCGATGCTCCGGACAGCGCTGCTGTTGGAGGGGACATAGGCCAGCTCCCAGGGGTTGCTGGCATGCCGGGAGGAGAAGAAGCTGGGCAGGTCATCCACAGACTCGGTGGGGTAGAGAGTGGCGTTGGGGTGGCTGACGGAGTGCACGCGGTGCCGCAGCGCGATCAGGATGGCGGCGAAGAGCAGCGGCAGGCACACCTCGATCACTGTCACCAGGATCTGCCGCTTCTGCGGGGCAGGGAAAAGGTACAAAGAGGGGGGTAAGGATATAAAATACATTACATATCTATATATACAGACATCTAGATACCTATCCGTGTATGTATCTATACACCGATACCTACCCATATAGAGAACACTCTCTCTCTCTTTCTCTCTCTCTCAAGAGATAAAAAGGAAGTCGCAAACACAGAAGGCAGATGAGCACACTAACGAGGTTCAGGGCATGAGAACACCATGGAGCAGCAGCATTTTTGCATTCCACAAGGTTTCACAACCTGGCTTTTTCCAGAGCCCAAGAATGACGCTGTGCTGGTTCCCACATCCTTCAGGACTCTCCAGCCAAGGTGTCCCCTACCCTAAGCACTGCTCCAGCTCAAACCAGCCTCCATTAGAGCCTTCCTCACCATGCTGCTGGGTTGAATGACCCAGGCTGGTCCTTTGCTCCTTCCCCATGCCCTGGGGCTCTGCCACGTGCTGGACTGCTGGAACCAGTGAAACTTTTCCTGCATGAGCTGAGTTGCTCCAGGCAGCTGGACACGGGATCTGCATCCCAGGATGGGGCCCAGCAGAGCCTCTGGCTACAGGACGGCTGCAGCATGGCAAGCACACCCGTGGGCATACCCAAGCCACTCCTGCACTGCACACAGTGGCTCATTTTTTCTTTTTTTTAATTGAGGCTCAAGCAACTGGAGAATGAACTCAAGCCCTGCACTCAGGAGGGAGCTTCATCCATCAATTCCCCCAGGGCTACCTCTCCTGCACAATTCCCCCTAGCTAGTAACACCCCCCACCAACACAGGTTCATTAGCATCAACCCAGGTCAATTAGCATTTCAAACTGGTGTCCCAGGGGAACTGTGGTCATCTGAGCAACCTAGTCCAGTGGAAGGTGTCCTTGCCCATGGCAAGGGAGTAGGAACAAGATGAGCTTTAAGGTCCCATTCAACCCAAACCATTCACGATTCTGTGATCTCTGACCATGGGGCCAAGGGGCGTGGTGGTCCCAACCAGCACCATGCAGCACACTGCTCCCTGCATTCTCACTCCCTTGATGTTCTACTCCAGTGCCAGGACATGCTGAAGGATTCGTGCTCACATCACTGTAAAGGTCGGGCTTACTCCCAAGGAAGAGAGTAGCAAGCACTGGGCTGTTCCCATTGGAAACTGCATCACCCATGTGGGGAGGGAGTGAAGAGGGAGGCACAGAGCTCGGCTGGGCACACCATGGTTCACCATGGGCAGGGGCGCATAGCTTAGCTGAGTGCTTGGTGCAGCAGCCAGGCAGGTCCAGGGGAGGAGAGGTGAAATTTGGACCTGTGTCACCTTATCTCACTGGCCCAGAGAAGCTGTGGCTGCCTCATCCCTGGAAGTGTCCAAGGCCAGGTTAGACAGGGCTTGGAGCAACCTGGGATAGTGGAAGGCGTCCCTGCCCATGGCAGGGGAGTGGGATGGATGGTCCCTTTCAATCCAAACCATTCTGGGATTCTGTGATTTCCTCCTGCAAACCGAGCTGCCTTCACCCCAGCCCAGGCTCAAGAACAGCACAGTACTCAGCCTCAGCCACAGCAGTGACAGCTCAGAGATGTCCCTGGCCACAGGGGTTCATGGCTGCTTACTCAGAGCACGTGCCTGGAGCAGCAGCAGCAGCATTAACCTTTTCTGAGGCCTCTGGCTAATCTGGGCTTCACAAGACATGGGGATTTTCTGCCCTCCCCTTTGCCAGGCTGGAAAGAGGAGCACCACTAGGAAAGAGGAGCACTAAAGGCTTTAGTCTCACAACTTTGCTGTCTCAGCAACTGGATTTTATCCAGCAGCCAGTGGGCAGGCTCAGGTGGGCAGAGTCTCCAGTGGGGCAGGTAGGGAGACCTGAGCACAGCCTGGACATCCTGGGAAGGGAGACAGCCCCACAGGAGCCAGGGTAAATGGGATCTTGGACAGTGTTTCTTTCAGGAGATGATATGAGGACTACCATTACCCTGGCTCTCAGCACCCACTGCCAAAGCCAGAAACACCTCTTGGGGCTTCCCCTGGGAGGAACAGTCTGCTCCAGCCACAGCCAGCCCCAGCTGCATAGGCAGGAGGCAGCAGCTCCAGGCAGGCAGGGAAAAAGGAGCTTTCCCAACAGCCACGCTCATAAAAGCGAACGCTGCAGATGTCTGATGGGTTTATAATGCAGCCCTGGCAGCCCAGCTGCCTCCCGCTGATTTACTATCGTACTAAACCTCTCCCTATCTCCTGGGCTGCCTCCAGAACAGCTCTCTGCCTCCCTGAACTTGCAGGCTCATACACATTCACCAGCCCTGCAGCAGAAGTCATTCAAGCGTTGTGTTCCAGAGGTGACAGGGATACTCATCCATAATCACCACCTCCGCCTGGCCGGAGCAGCTCTGGATGAGCCACGTGTGCCAGCATCCATCCTCACAGCGGGGTGGGGGTGACTTGGGAGCTCTGTGTCTTTATCAGGAACGGTACAGGATACTTTAGCTGTATCTCGGCACAGTAGACCTAAGTCAGCTTGCGGCCTTGGGAAACACGCTGAGACGTGTCCCCAGCCTGGAGCACACCCAGAAAACGACGCTTTTCCCCTGCAGAGGGCATGGGGGATGCTCCTGGCTGCAAATCAGCCCTGCTGCCAGTCCCTTTCGTCCCCTCCAAGGGCTGCTCCCTGTTCCGTGCCTGCTGGAAGGCTGAGTGCAGCCAGCACTTCCCTCTTCCTTTGGTTTATTTTTACAGCAACGCCGTGCTGAGCTGCAGACCGGTAATTGAAAGCCAGGCTGCAGCCACCCCTGCTCCCTCCTCTTCCCCTGCGCTCTGCCAGGGTTGGCTCCGGGTCCCAGAGGAGCCACAGCATCTGCCTGGGAACACCCACACGCTGCTTAAAGGGCCCAGCCTCGGCCAGCACCAGCCGGGACCTGCCGGCCCTGACGTCCACAAATCCCTCAGCACCACCCAGCTGCCATGCTGGGAGGTGGGCTGGCAGTGGGTGCCAGTGGTTTAATATTTTTAAGATCTCTAAAAGCTGCTCCTGGGAGTGGTAGAAAACAATGGAGGGAAAAAACCCCCAGGGCTCCATCGGGTTTGGAGGCACCGGCACTTCCAGAGCAGGCTGTGCAATGAGACAGCTCAAAAAACCCCACTGTCACATGGGTGGCTGCGTGGGTTGCCCTGTCCCAGGAGAGGGGGAGTTGAGCTCATGGCCAGAGGGCAGGCCGGGGACAAGGAAACTGAGTACATAGCACAGCCCATGAGGTCATACAGCTCAGCACAAAAGACACCACGTGCACAAATAACCCAGTTTTCCTCCCAGAGATGCCCTGTGCCCACGGGGGAGGTTTCCTGGAGGAGCCAGAGGCTGGCAAGCTCTGCTGTACCCCCATTTAGCAGTGTCAGAAGCGGCCCCCTGGGCGCAGTGCCAGCCTACCTGCAGGATGTAGTTCTTCCAGAGCAGCAGCCCAAACTGCCTGAGCACAACCATCCTCCCATCAGAAGGGGCCCAGCGCCGCCACCGCTGCTCCGCAGGACCCTGGAAGAGAGGAGAGGGCCGTGAGTGCCAGGTGCTGGTGGAGCCGGGCGGTAGGAGGGCAGCACCCCACATCCCACACCCCACCCAGCCCAGGGCAGCTCTCGGCTTCCAGCCTGGTGCCACAGCAGCTGGCTTGACCCCAAACAAGGCAAAATAACCATTGTGTTCCCTCTCCTAAGAGTAACAGCCCCGGGTTTCTGGCATGGCTGTTCCCAGAGACGGAAGCTGCTGTTTCAACACCCAACCTGGGTCCTTCCCAGCGGCAGACAGGAACAGCTTTCCTCGAGCTGCAGGAGCACAGGGTTACAGAACTGCAAACACCAGCCCCAGGAAGGCCGTCAAACCCCTGGCAGCCCATTATTTTGGGAGGGGTGGAGATTGCAAGTTGTGCCTCCACCTCCTGCCGTGTGAAGGGTTGGTTCTGCAACACTGCCGGTGCTTTCCCAGCAGAAACTCTCCTCGGAGAGGCGAGGATCAGAAAAGGGCAGGGAAGCACAAGGGAAGGTCCGTCCTCTTGCCTCCTCCCCCTCTCGGGAAGCATCCGCCATCCCTTCAAGTTGTTTGTGTCTCCATTTGCAGTGGCATTTCCTGACGGAGCACTGCTGTCCCACCAGGAGGTGGGCTGGGATTTTGGGCTTGCAGTGCGGCACGGAGAAGGAAGGGGCAACCCCGGCACCAGCAGAGCCTCCTGCCCGTGCTGCCGGACTCTGGGCAGCCCCCACCGAGCAGTGCCAGCCTCTGAGCACGGCAAATCCCAACAGCATCACAGCGGGCAGCTGCCGGGGTCAGCTCCGAGCCGGTGCTCTGAAGCCTGGCAGCACTGAAAGCTGCCCTGGGACACGGACGGGCACATAACCCACGAGCAACGCCCTGGCAGATGCCCCACAGCGCTTTCTCCAGCCCTGGTTGGGATGGTATCAGCTCCTTGGACACAGCTACCATCCAGCAACCTCAGCAGGGGTTTCAGGGTGCCAGAGTAAGAAGAGGGGAGGGTGCTGACCCAGCCTGCCCGACCTTGGCTCCCGGGCCGGAGAATGCACACAGCGAGCACAGCTCCAGTGGCAACAGAGCTGCAGCAGGAGCAGCAGGAGCAGCCTGAGACCCACACAGGCCTGCAGGCACTGCCTCACCTGCTCTCTGCCACCAGCTCCTTGAGCTCTCCAGGAGCCTTCTCCTGCCCTGGCACACACCTTCCCAGCCCCAACCCCAAACCAAGAGCCTTCTCCTGGCTTTGCAAGCACCTTCCCAGCCCCAATGCTAAACCCAGACGTGTTCTCAGAGCACAAAAAACCCGCCTTCTCTTTGCCACTCCATGCACAGAAGACAGATTCCTACAACAGTAGGGACATCTGTCTTCAAGGATCTTTCTTCAGGCAGGAGAAAGCAGAAGAGATCTTACACTTCAGCCCCGAAAAGTCCACCAGAACCCCTGCCCACAGCAAGCAGGAAAGGAATAGCAAGGGGGACTTGGCAAAGGCACCTTCAAGCGCCTCACCAAGTGCCATGTCTCCAGCTGACCTCTGGTCCACACGTGGCCAAGCAGAACAGTCCATGCTGTGCCACAGGATCCCTCAGCAGGTCCCCCAGACCCACACACACATACCCCACACAGCAGCATCTGAAACACCCCCAAATAAGCCCCCCCACCCCCAAGCAGAAACCTTCGTCATGCACCCCCTTGAAGGAATCCAGAGCAAACCAAGGGAATCAAAGCTGTGGCTCACTTTAAAGAGGACAAATGCTGCAGGTCAGGCAGGAGCAGGCTGCTGCCCTCGCAGAGATCCCAAATCCTGCTTGCCCCGCCGCACCCTCAAACTCAAGCTGCCCCCCCGACTGCCCCCGCGGGTCTTATGGTTGCTGCTGGGAAAATGTCAAGCAGCTCTTGGGTAACACAAACACTGTGCAAAGACAGAAAACTCCATTATTGCCAATAAATGTTTTCCAAGTTTTTAAGTGTTCCAAGAAAACCCATTCTGGACCTTTTGCTTGCTGGAGGATGAGAGGAGGAAGAAGCTCAGTTACAAAGGCTCTTACTGAATTTGAGAGCAAAAATGGTTTTTCAGGCTCTGGCATCCACAAAAATGATTTTTTTTTTTTCCAACACAAAAGATAAAACCTGTTTTGGGAGGTGCTGCCTGGATCAGCCCCAAGATGCCCATGACCAGAGGCAGCTCAGGCAGGGCCCAGGGCCCATGTCTGGGCCCACCTGTGGCATGAAGGGAGGGTTGAGTGCCACCGGTTGATGATGACCTTGGAGGCACCAAGGTGCCTCTCAGGAGGACACAGGCAGCACATTGGGTTGTCCCCACCAGAGATACTCCTGCCTGACCTCAAGCACTACAAGACAAGACTGAATTTCCCACCAAGAGGCAGGGCCAAAGGTCTGGGGAAAGAGAGAGGCGACCACCACCAGCTTCTGTGAGAACAACCCAGTTCCTCTCCCCCTCACTGGAAATACCCTGTTCTCTGCACCTGACCACAGCAGGAGGAAGGGTCTCCTGAACACGTGAGTGTGGACCCATCCTGGACATCCTCAGGGAGGTCAGTGAGGAAGGAGACACTCTTGCGTGCCCACAGCCTGCATGGGTGGATACAAGACTAGTCCTCACCACCTGGTCCCCACCAGCCCCTGCCGCAGTGCCAAGCTGTGCTGGATAACGTGGCGGCACCAGCTGCCAGCCTGGAGAGCTGTTCTGCTGGTGGATTTAGATGAGGACAGGCTGAGGATCGGCAGGGATCAAGGCCACAGCATCCCAGCTCCTGACCCACTTCCAAACCACCTCGCTGCCGGGAGGTGGCTGTGCCCGGCTGCCGCCTCAGTGGAAAGGGCTGAGCGAGCCGAGCAAAGGCCACGTGCTCCCGGGAGCTGGCAGTTATTTTAGAGCACACACCGCATTTCTGCTCTTCTGATGTCCCGTTCCCATAGAAACCAGCCCTGGAAATGGCAGACGTTGCCTTTTTTAATATAAACCCAGCGTTTCTCCCTGCCGGTTGGCAGAGACACCGTGTCACCCCTACAAGACGAGCTGCCAGGTGCCTGCACCTCCACGGCCATGCTGAGGAGCACGCGGTTCCCAGGGTGGTGGCATCACACACCTCGCGAGGGCTGTCAGTCCCTGCGTACTTTCCATGCTGTCACTGGAGCAGGAAATTCCTCTCTGCTCCCTACAGTGTCTGTGTTGGAAATTAAAAGCACAAGCAGCCATAGCAGGGCAAGGACTTTTTATGGCCACTGTTTTCAGGAAGAGTGAGTGATTTCCGACACAAGCACATCCAGAAAGTCCCGGGTCCTGCAAAGAGCAACCAGGGCCAGCAGCCACCAGACCGGCCATGAGTGTTCAGTGACACACAGCAATCACTACTGGGGTGTTTTCACCCTCTCAGTGTTCACAGAGATCTGGGATACAGCCAGACCATAAAAACCTCACCTTGGTTGTGCAAACAGCAGTAAAACTTTCTAAGAGGCTGCAAGGCTGGTGGGGTGCTGGGTGCTGCAGCAACCAGTGACCTTGCAGCCCTCTACAAACCCAACACCCAGTGCCCAACAGATACGTGAGTCTGGGTTTGACCCAGACAGGAACTTCAGGCTTTGAAATAAAGAAGTAAACACAAATAGAGCTGGGGCTGGATCCTGTTTGCAGAATGAGGGGCTGGCTTGTGCGCAGCTGCTGCCCTGCAGTGGGAGGGGGTCAGCAGGCACAGGGAGCCTGATGGGCTCCATGGCTGTGTCTGTAACAGCCTCTGTGCTGGGGCAGCAGCAGGAGAGGGAGGACAAAGCTGCTGCAAGAGCTGGTCAACCCCTTTGCCTGAAAAACACTGCTGGTTTGGCCAGCGAATTTGCACTTGCCCATAAAGTGATAAACTGCAAATTCACTGGCCTCGTGGATTTAGCAAAAGAACAAGGTCTGGAGCCTAACACATGGGTTTCTCACGGACCCTTGTACAACCCTGCTCCTGCCCTGCACTTGCCCAGTGGCTGGGCAGGACAGGCCACCCGGGCAGCTGTGAGCAGAGGACAGGGGGATCCCTTCTGCTTCTACTTGGTTTTGAACACTTCCAGGGATGGGGACTGTCCTGGGCAGCCTGTTCCAGTGTCTGACCACGCCTTCCATGAAGAAATTTCCCCAATATTCAACCTAAACCTACCCTGGCACAACCTTAAACTGTTTTCTCGTGTCCCATCACTTGTTCCCAGGGAGCAGAGCCCGACCCCCACCTGGCTGCACCCTCCTGTCAGGGAATTTTGGAGTGAGAAGGTCCCTCCTGAGCCTCCTTTTCTCCTGGCTGAACCCCTCCAGCTCCCTCAGCTGCTCCTCTTTAGACTTGTGCTCCAGCCCCTTCCCTTCCCTGGACACGCTCCAGCCCCTCAAGGTCTGTCTTGGCAAAAGGGACCTTCTCATAACGAGCCAGGGCCGCGGGGCACAGCGGGGCCGGCAGGTACCCCCTCGGTCCCCGCAGCCCCGTGTCCGTTCCCCGGCAGGGAGGGGTGGCCGAGTTCCCCCGGGATGCCGGCGGGTCCCAGCCAGGCGCAGCCCCCCGCGGCTGCCGGAGCGCGGCCGAGCATCCCCGGCGGAGCTCGGCGGCGCCGCCTCCATCCCGCGCCTCCATCCCGCCGCGGCCCCGCAGCCTACGGGGGACGCGACCCNGGGACCGGGGCGGGACCGTGAGAGGGGGAGAAAGTGTGTGTGTGTGTACATCTGTGTGTGTGAGCGTATACACACGTGTGTGTGTGTCCGTGCGTGGGCACAGGTGTGTATGTCACTCTGTGTGTTCATACGTATGTGTGTCACTGTGTGCACACGTGTGTATGTCACTGTGTGCTTGCCCGTGTGTGTGATCCTGTGTGTGCGTGACATGTGTGTATTATTGTGCACAAGTCTGCGATGTGTGTGTGTACACATCCCTCTGGGTGTGAATTCTCTGTGTGCGCACACACCCCCCTGGTCATTGCATGCACTGGTGTGCGTGTGCACAGGGCGTTGTGCACCTCTGTGTGCCGCAGGCATTGCACGTGAGCCAGGTGTATGCGTGTGTGTGAGTGCACACCTGGGCGTTGCACAGCTGTGTGTGCATGCGCTGGGCACTGCACGTGTGCACAGGTGTGGGACGCGCACACTCACATGTGCCCACTTGGACACCCGAGTGCGTGCAAGCGGCAGTGTGTGTGTAGGGGCCTGTGTGTGTGTGTGTAGGGGCCTGTGTGTGTGTGTGTAGGGGTCTGTGTGTGTGTGTAGGGGCCTGTGTGTGTGTGTGTAGGGGTCTGTGTGTGTGTAGGGGCTGTGCGTGTGCAAGGGGCCGTGTGTGTACATGACAGGAGTTCACACGCACTGTGCGGGGCTGTGGCTGGGAGCGGCCGTGGTGGTTCCGGGTGCAGGGTCAGTGCTGCCATGTCCATCTGTCTGTCCACCTCGCTCCCAGACAGCAGCACTCCACAGCAGGCCCTGCCCTGGTGCTCTGGTTTTTGGAAGCAGGTGCCAGCTCCCGTGCGTGGGAATGCGGCACTCCCGGGCCACTCCAGGGGTCAGGTGGAACGTTCCAGATAAGGATGAAAGTGCCGGCGGTGGAGTGGGGTCACAGTCGCTGCTGGCTGCCTGCCCTGCCTGCCCTGCCCACTGGCTGCCAAGTTGGCAAGAGAAGGTGCTGCTGGGAACACCAAAGTGGGGAAAATTTGTGCAGTGTGGGAGAGGGAGGAGGAAGAGAAGGGTGGGGAGATGGGACTGCAGTGGGGACAAGGACAGCCATAGCTCGAGGCAGCTCTACTGAACAAGGGGCATGGGGTACCCCTCGGGCAGCTGTCTGGTGCTGTGAGTGCTGGGGGGGATTTGGGGTGCCCCAGTGAACCCAGCCCACCCCAGGCCATGACAGGCAGGAGTGCAGGCTGGCCCCCAGCCACTGCCTTTTTCCATATGATAAAGAGAAGGAATTCGGGCATCAGAACAGGCTGCTGAGAGAAGTGTCGAGTTCCCGGAAGTGTTCAAAAATCATGTAGATGTGGCACTTGGGGACATGGTTTATTGGTGGAGTGCTGGAGTGCTTGGCAGTGCTGGAGAAACAGCTGGATTTGATCTCAGAGAGCTTCTTCAACCTAAATGATTCTATAATTCTATGATTCTATAATATTTTGGGGTCTCCGTGTAGCTGAATACCACACTGATGGCTTTGAGTATGACTGCTTTGAAAATGGTGTTCCTCTCTGATCTTGGGGGTTTGTAGCCGCTTGCTGGACCCTAGCTGGCCCTGGGAGAGGAGGAAAGGAACTGAGAACCAGGGCAAGGGTGAAGGTATCTGGGTATGGGAGCAGGAATCAGCAGCATTGGTGTTAAAATGAGGCCTGTACAGACAGAGAGTGGCACTCTTGACTGCACTGCCGGGACCCCCTGAGCTGGGAGACCCCACTCTCCACCTTGGTGCCTTTGATCCTGGCGATGGCCAAAGCTGAACTCTGGCTCCCCGGGGCACCTGGAGCGAGTCACAGCTGTGGGTCTGGCCCCAGATGGGCTGCTTACAGTCGAAGTTCTGACTGTCTGGCCTGTGCCCAGATCCCATCTCCCACTGGGCTGCACTGGGAGAGGCCCAGATCCAGTGCCCATATTCAGAGCTACAGCTGGGGGCCATGTTCCTGCCCTCCCCCAGCTGGTTCCACAGACACCAGAGGAACTGAAGCTGTCTGCCATGGGTGACTGAGCAGCCACCAGACCACAGCAAAGCTTCCCTGCTCACACTCGTGTCCTTAGCGGCACGCAGCAAAGCTCACGACAGTGCTCAGAGGCAGGAAGGAGCTGCCTGGCTCAGAGTTGTCCCTCAGCAGAGCCACACAATGTTTTGAGATGCGGATAATGCAGGTTGGCCGGGCGTGGGGATGGCACGTGCTTTCCCTCCAAGCATGGCCTGGCTGAGGGCTCGTCCTCTCCTCATTTGCCTTCCCTCATCATGTGTCACCCTTCTGCATGGCATCCTGCTGTGGCCGCCTCGGAAATGGTGTGGTCTTGCCCAGCATCTGCGTCACCACAGGTAACTATGGGCCTGGGGAGGATCTGGGACAGTCATTGCCTGCGGTGATACGCCGGAGCCTCATGCCAGCCCGGGCTGAGCCGCCTGTCCACACCCCTGCTCAAACCTGGGTTTGATCCTCCCCAATTACAGCTGCCTCAGTTCTTCCCGTGACCTTCCCTGTTGCCTCACGCAGTGCTTCTCCGTGCCTGCCTTTGAAGGAAGCTGAGCCATTAGATCAAAACAAAAATCTTGCCAAAGAAAGTATTTGCAGGCTCCTCATGGCTCCTAGAACAGAAGACAGGAGATGTTGCAATGAGATGCAGTGGCATCGCAGTGACTCAGCTCACACCCAAGGCTGGGAGCGTGCAGGAGCCTCAGCAGGAACACGGGAGAAACCCAGAAAAAGGCAGGATCAGGCAGTGAGGAATCAAGCAGTGGGGATCAGGCAGTGGGGAAGCACTTGCCTGGGGGATGTCCCTCTCTGAGCTCTCACATCAGCCCCTGGAAAGACAAACCAGCTCCTGTGCCAAACTTGCCAACCCTGCTCCTGCTGCCTGCTGCTGGCATCTGTGTCCCTGAGATCATGGCTCAAGCTGTTCTCCACCACCTTTCCTTGTTGGCTGTTGTCACTCCCATCTCCCATGGGGTTATTCCCACGGGGCAGCCACAGGGGCCGTCCTGTCAGCAGCAGTGGGGATGTCCATCCTGCTGCTTCAGACCATCTGGGTTCAGAAACCTCAGCCCTGCTCACCCCATACATGGTTTCAGGGTTTAACCTGTTTTAAAGGTGCTGGCTGGCTCAGGAAGCCATCTTACCTCTGTCCATCGAGGATATCGAGGACCTCCCCTTGCCCATCCAAACAACACCCAAAATGCGGGACAGGTTGGCAGGGGCGCTGTGGGGGAGGTGTGCCGGTGAGTCCCCAGGGCAGCCATGCCAGCGTGGGCCTGGCACAGGGTGCTCTGGCTCCTCATCTCTCAGCCGGCAGCCAAATGCAGATGTTGGGAAGAGGAACTTGGCTAAGTAATTCCTCCTTCAGTTCCTCTGCTCTCCCCATGGCCCTGCCACCCTGGGCACTATCCAGGCAAGGATTTTGTCTGGGATTCACTACCACTGTCCTTGTGTGACCACATCTGCATTGCTCCTCACCCTCCATCCCAGCCTCCTGCTGCTCCCTGCGAGGGAGGGCACACACCCCACGATGCCCAGTGGCACCTTCCTCCAGAGCAGCCAGTGGCTCAGGGACATGCAGCGAGGGCTTCCCTGGACATCACATCCTGTGAGCCGTGGTGCAGGGGCAGACACACCGACTTCTGCTGAGAGCATTTTCCATCTTGTCCTCATTTCTTCCCATCCTTAACTTTGCTGCAGTGCTGCATGGTGCAGCCCTGGGACTGGCATTTTTCATCTGGAGTGTCATTGCCCAGGAGTAAAATGCCAGGATGGTGGTTCTGATTAAAGTGGGTGAGTGGATCCAACACCTTCTCTTGCTCCCCCCAGACTTGCCAAGGATAAGATCTCTTGGGCTTCTTTTCCCCAGGGTGGATTCCCTCTTCCCTTTCACCCCAGGGCATGCCAGCCTGCAGGCCCCCAATCTTGGCTGCCAGGTTGGAGTCTCCTGGTGTATCACTTTGTCCTTTAAGTGCTGGGGAGATGCACAATGAAACAGACTCCCCTTGCAGTGCTCAGAGACAGGAAAATCTCCATGGGCTAGGAAGGATGACATGTGAGGAAGTTTTCCAGAATACCTGTTGCTCTTCCCAAACACTGCTCTCCTCAAGTGTGATTTCCCTAGCAGTGCTCTGCAGGGAGCTGGCACGGTCTCTGCCCGTACCAGCCTCCAGCAAAGTGTCCCCAGGTTGTCCCTGCTCTGTCCCTATGTCCCTGCTGGGGGTTACAGAGCTCCATGCCCTTGACAGACCCTGGACAAGGCGTGGCTGGGAACTTCAGCTACCATTGCTCCTCTGTGTCTGGGTGAGCCTCCCGCTGTGGTGAGAGCTGGGGAGGCAGCACGGCCTGGGACACATGGGCAGGCTCTGCCTGCACTGCCCAAAGGCAGCCTGGTTGTCCCCTCAGCCCAGAGAGGCAGCTGGTGTCCCCTGGGCCACTTCCCACGGGTGTGCCAACAGCCAGGACCTCTTACAGCTGCTGGATTGGACCTGGCAATTTGGAGCTGAAAGGGTTCCAAGGCCTCTCCCACGACTCTAGCATGGCTTCTCAAGAGCCATCACTTCAGGATCCAAGCGGTGTGTAAATGAAAAGGAACAGCCTAATTTCATTAAGAGGTTGAAGAACCGGCAGCTTTGGGCATTTTGTCAAGCTCGAAGATCTCTGCCAGCACCTAATCTGATAAGTCACGTGTTTGGGCTGCTGGCAGTGTGCTGGGAAGCCAAGGGTGAGATAAGGGAGACATAACTGAGCTGGCACCAAGAAAACTCCTGCAGGGGGGAGATGGGGACCTTTCTGTTGCCATCCCAGCTGTCTGAACTTTCCCAGAGGGCACAGCAGGACAGACTTGGAGTGGGACTCAATGATCCTTATGGGTCCCTTCCAACTCAGGATATTCTGTGACTCTGTCAGACCATCCTCAACACACAAAAGCCACAGGAAGACAAGTCTTCTCCTAAAAATGTATACATTTCCCTCTTCCGAGAGCAAGGGAGGTTAAAAATTTACCTAACCCACTGCTTTAGAGGAAGCTGGAGCAGGGCAGGCACTGCTGCTGCTCAGTGAGGCAGGCAGGTTTGCTGTCTATGGGGGTTGGATTTCAGCTTACAGGTAAACCAGAGAAACTTGGGGGATAGAGGGAGCATCTCCAGGAGAGATGAGCTCTGGCTAAAGGAAAACAAAACTGGGGTGCAAGCCCTTGAAATGAAACCATGGGAGGGGTTTTAAATGATGGGTAATGGGTGAGGTGGGTGGGCAGTGGGACAAGGAATCATCCAGAGGTAAATCCTCCCGTGAGGGTGGTGAGGCCCTGGCACCTCACCCGAGGACTTGACAGCTAAAAGGTTCAAAGAACCAAAGCTTGACCTCGAGATCTGCTCTGTCCTGCTCTCCAGAGGCTCTCCAGGAGCCAGAGCCCTCTGCAGCCCAAAATCCAGACTGGTTTTCAATGCCCGAGGTAGGAAAGAGGGAGCAAATTCCTGCTGAGACCAGGCAAAAGGTGCAATGCTGCAGACACAATCCCCTATGGAGCGACTGCAGGCACCCAGCTTGCCCTGCTGATGCAAATTACCAGTTATGAAATGGGGAAGTTTGTTAATTATTTCCCTTTTCATCTATTTATTATGGGTTTCTTTTTTATTGCTAATTAGTACTTTCAATACAGCACTGAAGTAGGATGGAGGTTTCTGTTCTCTGATGCTGGCTTGGTGACTCTTGAAGTAAATCCTAAAGAATTGCCTTTTCTCGCTATTTTCTGTCTGCCCTTCCCTATCACTGTGTTTTCTCAGTTTTTCTTGTCTTTATGGGGTCTGACTTTTTAAAGCACCCTGTATTTCTGTTTACTGGATGGATTCTTCTCTCCCCAAACTGAATGTAATCAGGTTGTGATCACTGTTCCCTAGGCAACCACCAACGAAATTATAGAGCTATGATCAAGAATTAACAGCTTAAGGAAGTTAAAAAAATAAAATGGTAATTGGAAGACTTTATAAATCTGCTGAACCAAGGCATTTCCAGCTGAGCCACTGGTCACTGTGGAGGGCCTGGGGACAATGATCTTGATCCAGGAATTAGGGGAAGACACAATACCACCCACCAGCCTGTTAAGGGAAATTCAAACAAATCTGATAAAGGGCCACTTCTTTTCTGTCAAAATTCTGAGGGGATGCTTTGGTTAACAAAGGAATTGAGGCTGTACCTGCATGGGATGTGGGAAGAGCTGGAACTGAAGTGGTTGTGCAGGGGGGTGGCAGTCGAGGCGAGGCAATTCAATGTCCTGCTGCTGCCTGCAGTGCCAGGGGAAATAAGAGTGATTGTAGAATGCAGTGTCCTGATGGCCATGGTGGGCAGGAATGCAGGAATCCCTCCAGCCTGCCCTGTCGTTCCTGACAGTGTCCAGGTGCTTCAAAAAAATCCCAGCAACAGGCTGCAGAAACCAATTTGAACACATGCCAAGCTTCCCAGAGTCATTTGGCAGAGTTCTGGCTTTGCTGGGACTTTTCTGTGTGCTTAGTGAATGTTAGGAACGTGCCCTGGCATTTGGAGTGATTGAGAAGGGGCGACCAGCCCATGGCAGGATGAGGTCTGTGCAGGACACCCTGTGCGGAGACGCTTCTTCCAAGCCCTGGAGCCCCATGGTGGGCTCCGTCAGGGGGTTCATACCCCAGGTGTTATTTCATGCTGCCTTCCACCACTGCTCCACCTTCCACCATCGGCACACCAAGCTCTCTCCTGCTTCACGCTAAGCTTTGGTGGGAGCAGCTGCTTCACTCAGCTCTTCGTACAATGAGCAGTCGCCTTCCAGATCCGCTTTGCTCCTTCCGCACCCAGTGGCTGGTGTTCCATGGCTCACTGGGATGGGCTTTGAAAACATCTTTACATGTGAGATGTCCTGTGGGACAAGAACCAGGTCCCTACTGCCCCCACCTTGCCTGACGCTGCTACCCCTTGCCGGGCACCTTCCCCAGGCAAACCCTGGCTTCAGCCCACCTGATGGGAAAGGCTTCAGTCCACCTACACCTCTTTTATGGAAATGGTGCCTGCTTGAGGTGTAGAATGTACAAAAGGGATGGGATACACAGGTGCATACGGTGAATACACAGCCCTGTGCCACAAATTAACTCCTGCACTCATTAACCTGTGAGCGCCTGTTCTGCAGTCCCAAGGTCCTTTCTGAGTAATTTGCTGGTGTCTTTCATGCGAGAACACTCGGCCCCAGAAAGCAGCGCTGGGTGCGCGGCCTGAGGGGATCCCGAGGCTCTGCCGGCCCCCGGGGCAGCCTGACCACCTGTGACCCTGCCCGGCCGGGCCACGGAGAGCCCACGGGCCGCGGGACCGTCGTGAGCCCCGGTGCCCCCTCGGAGGCCCCATGCGCTCCCGTAGCCCCGGTGTCCCTTCAGAGCGCCGATGTCCCTTCACATCCCCGGTATTCCCTCACAGCCCCGGTGCTCACTCAGAAGCCCCCATGTTCCCTTCAGATCCCGATGGCTCCTCGGGGCCTCGGTATCCCCTCGGGGCCTCGGTGTCCCCTCAGAGACCCCCATCCCCTCAGATCCCCATCGCACCCCGCAGCCCCGCCAGGACAAGGCGCGGCCCGGGCAGGCGCATGCGCGGTGGCGGCGGGCGGGCCCGGGGTGCTCCGGCGGGGCCATGTCGGGCAGGAGGGTGCGCGGGCGGCGCGGGAGGGGGGCAGGGACACAGACCCCGGAGCGGCTGCGGGCGGAGGTGTCCGGCGGCTCCCCGAGGTGCTGGGGGCGGCGG